>JARHVA010003832.1:1190000-1487500 GCA_037957365.1 Torreya grandis | reverse complement strand
AAAAATCATTTCATATGTCTTCATCCTTCTCTTGGCATCCCTCTTGAAGAGATACAACCTGAAGTACATACTTGGAAGATTCTTCCTCTATTGAATAAATTTGATTAGTTTTCACTCTTTCCTTAAAATCACATTCTTGATCATTTGTATCCATTTCAAATTCATCTAAATCCTCACCATGTTCAATGAGATGTACTCTAATTTAATATCTTATTTCACTCCATCTCTGAAAAATGAATTGTTCTTTTCTTCCCTAAGTGGAGTGCTAATTAAAATCTCCTCATTAAGCTCACTTGAACAATATTCATTAGCTACAAGTATAACTCTTTATTATTTACTTACCTCCCATTTGATAGGTTTTTCCTTAATATGGGAGATGGTGGGATGGTGATCAATATGCTCATGTGAGTTTGCTTGGGAACCAAGGGAGTACTCTTTCAATCTAAGGCCTTGGTAATGGAAGGTTATTGTAGGAATGCTTGAAGAGAAAGAAAATTTAGCTGGGTTATGAGTTCCCCATTCTCTTCAAACACCATTTCATCTTTCTCATGGCCTTATTAAGGCTCTTCAATAGATGAAAAATAATTTTCAAATTTATCAACTAAGACCTCATTCTTGTTTTTAAAACCTTCTTGGATATTGTAGCTCTAAAAAACTGAATGGAACCACTAATGTTTTGTAAGGTGTTAAAGAAAACTACTAAGAGGCTAGAAGGCTCAGGGGTTTTACGAGCTACAAGAGATCTATAGTGGCTATCCAGCTTTCCATCTTACACCAAGTTATATATATATATACTTGAAAACTAGGTTGGGGATAACATGAACAAGTACACAAAGTATGCAAATTACTCTAATGGGTATAATCACATTAAGGCAAGTAGCTAAGACTAGACTATGGATTGCATAAATAATGCAAAAACAATAAAACCAAATGAAAGGATATAACATGGTCTCCCTTATGAGGCTCTACTACAAGATGATGTTAAAGTTTTGTTCAACTTTGATATGCATAAGTACCCTCATTTTTCTATATTATCTTTCGACTCAACCTCTTTGCTCGATGTTTTAGTTCTTACAAAGAGGGTTCATTTCCCTCTCTATAGTGAGACTTATGTGGATGATTTCTACATCAAGAAAGGCATTATCATGAAGGATCTATGTTGAATATCATGCCCCTGCATGTGTTCAATAAGCTTGGGATCAATCAAAAGAAGCTCTCTGATTCTTACCATAATTGTGTTGGTTTCAATAATAACATAGTTACATCAGTTGGGAATGTGAAGCTCAAGGTCAATTTTGGCCCCAAGATTATCAAAATTGAGTTTTATGTGTTAGATCTTGATCTTTCATAGAACATGATTGTTAGCATTCCTTAGACCACTTCCATGCAAGTAATCGCATTAGCCACATTTTACATGGTTTAGTTTATGCATAAGGTGAGGTTCACACCTTGGAGGCTGACCCAGATCCCTAAGCATTGCTTTATGCAAATATAAAGCTAAAGCACTTTGAAGCCAAATGAAAGATATTTTAAGAAATAAATATGTTTTCAAGAAAGGGTTAAATAACATACCTATTCTAGGTTTGAGCTATCATTTCAATTCAATACTATTATTTTGTAACACTGTAATGTTATAGTTTAGAAAGAGAGGGAGATTGTTCAAGAAAGCTGTATAGTTCATTTTAAGCATGTAGATTCCTACTATGTAATGAAAATGTTTCCAATGTAAGCATAAGCATTTAATGGTCAATATTTCAAGTAATGAAGATATCTTGTAACAAAATATGAATGCATAAATGTCAAAAACTATTATAAACATTTCATAAAATAACTAAATCACTAAAAAAAAATAAAACCCTACCATGTATACTAATGCAAATAAATAAAGAGTTTCACTTTTGCAAAGCAAAGTGCCCTCATATCCAATGTAAAAAAATGTGAAAACTTTTTAACAACTGATTATCCAAGATAAGAGGTAAGAAAGGAAGAAGATCAAGTTATGTGTAAGCTGAATCTAGACTAATAGCCAAAAGTTATAGAGGAGGTAAATGAGAATCCACCAATCCATGGAAGAGCTAAAGAAAAGAGCACAAAATAGGTGAAATTCAATCTTACGGGAGTAAATAGAAACCCAAAATATTTATGAATAGTATCAATATCAATGAGAATCACCAAAAATAACTACAACAATGTAGGGCATCCCCTGCCATAATGGAAGCTATTGTGCCAAGTAAGAATCAAGAGAGATTCAAGGAGGCAACCAAGCTTCCAATGGATTGATCAAGTGGGAATATTAGAGAGAAATTTATCAAGATAGAGGCTCAAATTAATGATAATGAGGCATATATCCCCACCCAAATCTACCAAATTACCTAAAACTAACCATTTTTACCATTTTACTTCAAATTAGAGCTTTTTGACATGTTTTGCCTAGGCCACAGCCTAGGCTATGGCTTTGGTGAATGAAACATATGGCCTAGGCCATAAGTTTCCTTCACACAAGCCTATCCTAGGTCAAACAAGGTCTTGGGTTGGTCAACAGGCTCCCAAGGGCATCAGAAGGGTCTCTGGAGGGCCTATCTTATGTGCAAAAAGCTCAATATGAACTAGGTATGTATGGGGGGTAGGAATATGATGCAAGAGAATTCTAATCATGTGAGGAATGTCTTATAGTAGGATGACCAGGGTTAGTAGTCTGAATGTGAGCTAATTTATAATAATAGGGAGGAGTAGGGTCATAAGAAGTAGGATTGCATATGCCCCTTAGGTACAAGTAGTTAGTGTTTGAATGAACAAGATGTGTTATGTAATACTTGGAAGCCACACCAAATCAAAGAAAAAGAAGAACTATAAAGATAAAAGGAAACATTACTTGCACTTACTAGATAAGGATGGCGGTAGAAGAAGTCGATAGTGTGATCCATGGGTGAGAATGGAAATACTACATAATCCAAAATGAAACTCCATCTCTAGTTCCAACTCTAACTCCTTTAAAAAAGGGACATAAGTGACATCAAATCATATCATACTATCCAAAATGAAATTCTCTAGGGTGTCAACCCTGGTGTTCTCCTTATGATGGATATAGGTGAACTAGATGTCCTCGAAAAAAAAGAGTAAATCATGTGTTACCTCAAAAAGGGGGAGCAAATCAGAGCCAAGGACAACCTAGACACTAGTGAGTTGAAACACGACTAAGAAGAAGTTAGAGAATAACTTTACATAGCATGTTCCTAACTCATGGGTGTCAATAAATGTGTCAATGAATGCATAATACTTAGTGACATTACTCATCTCACTGGTAAGGAAGAAACTAGTTGCACTAAGCTTATGACCCCACTAATCATTGATAACCTAAGCTATAGCTATTAGTCCTACACTGCCCTAATTATCACCATTAGTATGAATCACCATTGAGAGGTGAAACATAATGGGGGTAGAGGACACAAGACTAAAAACTACAAAAAGGCAATCTCAAAGTGAGTTTGTGTAAATGAGTTGTATGAGGGAAACAAATAATGAAATTAAGACACAATCATAATGATTAACCAACACCAACTATGACAAGAGGTAAAAAATAAAAGTGGGGGGAAGTTTAGAGAAGAAAAAGACCAATCAAAAAAATTAGAGCAAGTCCTAAACCACCATAGCTAGCTACTAACCTTACCTATAACCACAACAAACCAGAAAGAGATGAAGTTAGAATGGATCGATTGAGAAAAAGTAGAGAAATGACTAAGTAAAAGAATTATAATAAGTAACTTATATCCTTAGGTGCCCATGAGATGGGACATTGGCCCAAGAGGCCCATGGGGAACTATAAGGAGTCCCATGAACTAAATTAGGGCCATAACAAGCCCAAGGAAGCCTTAGATTAAAAAATAGAGGCTACCAAAGTGCTTAGAACATGCCAAAACCTCTAAGATGGAGGTTTCATTATCTAAAACACAAAATGGGTGAAAACCCCAAAAAGGGCCCATAAAAAGTAAGAAAAATGGGCCAAAAAGAGGGAAAAAGAGAGAAAAGAGGTCATTTTAACTCTTGTTTTCACTCCAAGAGATCCATAGGAGATCCCACAAGTAACCAAAGCCTAAGTAGAGCATACGAGGACATGAGAGAGCATCATAGATGCATAGGATGGTTTAGGTAAGTCCTGTAAATGAATTTATTCAAATTTATTCATTTTTGTGGGTTTAGGAGGCCCTAAATTCATTTTTACACATTATAGATGATTTGGTGGATGAATCAAGCATAATAAATAATCAAAATGATGGGTTTTATGACATAGAGAAACCAAGACCAATAAGGTTCCAAACAAAGCTCTAGGAGGGAAAAGCAAGAGTCCTGGGGGTCCCTAGGGTGTCCCAATGTAGTTTGTGTCTTGGGAGGTCCCATGCCATAACTTGGCTTACCTAGGCTATGGCTTTACCCAAAAATCCATGGCCTTGAGTAATAAGGGGCCAAAACAAGCCCTTAGGGAGTTTGTAAGAGCTTGGGAGTTCTCGAAAGGGGCCAAAAGAGAAAGCAAGGAGAAAAATGAGGTAGATAGATTAAAACATAGTAATTTACTAGTTTTTTACTTTCTCTTAGTCATTTTTTAGCCAATTTATTGATCTATTTACTTGTTTACTTGCTTGTGTAGACACATAAAAGAGTTAGCCTACTAGAGGAGGGAGGACCTTCATAGGTGTGAGAGAAGCTAACATAGCTAGATGGGCTATGTGAGTTAACCAACTAGGAGAAAGTTCCCACATGGTTAGTCAAGGAGTCTGATGCTCTACTAGTGGTGGACTAGGATCACCTATAGAATGTAAGACTTTGGCAACTAGTATACGTACCCTCACTATGTTACTCTAGAGACTTGGTGAATGCATTAGTGACTACATGGGTACTCAATAGGAATATTTTCTAGTTAGGGCCCAAGCTAGAGGTCATTATCATCATAGAGGACATCTACAAACTCTATAGGGTAGATATGATGGGTAGAGAGATAGAGCTACCACTAGTGTAAGAGGTAATAACAACAAAGATCTACTTGGTGGGACACCACCTATAATATAATAGCCATGGAGTGTATATCACACAGTCATCATCAGGGGTACCAAATATCTAGATATTAATAGCAAAGAACATGGTTGGGAAGCTCTACATTGGATATAGTATAATAAATCTACCACTATTATGGATAGGATTTGTCCAAAAATCTAAGGGAGGATTTTACCAAAATCTAGACCACATCTAGCATATAGGGTCAAGTTGATTGGCATAGCCTAGTCTACTCATGTACTAGGCCTATGAGAGGCTCTCACTGACATGGTCAAGGATTCCATATGGTAGTGAGGCATACACTACATTATAATAGGGCATATCATTGGTTGTATATTTTGTAGAGAGGATGGGGCCCATGTGAACCACCTTGGATCAATACATATTATCAAAATATATTAGAGATCCTTATAGGTATATAACATAGTTATAAGATGTTGGGGTAGAGACCTACTTGGGATGGGAAGAGTTATAAGATCCATGAGTATCATACCATCATCTAGGGAGATAGGCTTTGGTAGGGTGAGGGAAATGGGCATAGCTTAGGCCAGCTAGGGTTGAGCTTAATAAGTAGCCAAGGTAGAGTGAGAGGGAGATGGTGGAGAGATGCCACCATAATGAGGACCACCACCACCAGGAGGAGCATAACCAATAATAGGTTCATAGAGTCCATCAATACTACCAAGTAAGATAAGTGTATTTTCTATCTATCACTTCATCTTTATACTCATCCATAGTGAGAGTAGATGTGTGACTAACATATATGCTCTATGTGTATGTGTAAGATACTAGCCTAGCTAGACTGGGCCCCAGGTAGATCTATTACTAAGGGATATATTCCCTAATGTGGAGAGGACACCACTGATGGAGTTGGTACCACATCTACTGGTAGGGGCAAAACCACATACTCAGTTATAGTATGTAGATGCACGAGCTTCCCTTGAGTTAGTGATAGCATGACAAAAGTTCTATAGCTAGAGGCTAATTCAATAAACCTTAAGGTGAATGCAATGGAGATCAAGGTGAGACTAGAGATAGTAAAGGATAAGATCAATTAGTTATAGGTTGAGGTAGCTCAAAAACATACCAAAGAAGCTGAGGCACCTAGATTGAGGGTAGATCAGATAGCTACACTAGAGGAAATCGTAGCTTGACTAGTCAAGAGGTAGAGATCAATATTTCTACCTACAGCATGACTATCATAGATATTGCCTAGTCATAGGCTGAATGGGTATGTTTATATAGCCACAATCATGGTAGTTTTTGGGGAATATAAGCCCATTTGATGTACCTAGAGAAAAACATGTATGTTTTGTGATATATGCGTAGTGGTTTTCTCATTATTAGCACATGTGTGTATATGATTTTGTATGTGATGTGTATGCTTCATCTAATACAAACTACTAGATACATGTGATTATATATTAATAACTATTAATAAATAACCCATGTGCACACACATATACTAATGGTATAGAGGTTAATGGTGATAGAAGAGAGGAAAGGTTAACCCTACCACCATAGGCAACTTTCTTAGAGGGCCTCATGGGTTTTAGACATGAAATGTCTTGATATAGAACCCATTAATTAGATGTTATAGGGGATCACCTTCAAGAGTCAAGAGATGAAAATCCCCATTTTCTATAGAGGTAATGATGATAAAAGGGCCAAATCACTTATTTACAAATTTTCCCTTCTTATGGTGCTCCTTATTAAAAATAAGGACCATATCACCCACCTTGAACTAACGAGGGTACAAAAACATCTTGAATTGGTGGAAATGATAATGCTGGTAAGTATTTGTTGAACTCAAGAGTGACTAGACATCACTCATCTAACTGATCAAGCTTAGTGAGGCAAGCAATGCATTATTTTCCATCAGAGAGAGAACCAAACATATTAACTTGTAGTTTAGGGATTAAGACCTCTAAGGGAAAAACAACCTTAGACCCATACACAAGAGAGTATGGTGCTACACCCATGGTCATTAAAAAGATATTCCAATAGGCCCAAAGAGTAGGATAGAGAATGAGATGCCAATCTCTCTTGTATTGGGAAATGATATAGAGAAACATATTCTTCAAATATTTATTTGAATACTATGCTTGCTCATTTCCCTAGGGGTAATGGGCAAAGGAGAAATGGAGCTTAAACCTAAGGAATTCAATGAGCTCACACATCTTGGGGATTTAGAATCTTAGGGAATTATCAGCCATGATCATAATAGGAACCCTAAACCTATAAATAAGTTAGTTTAGGATGAACTTGGTGATGGTCTTCCCACACGTGCTATTGAAAGGCATAGCCTCAACCCGCTTCTTGAAATACTCAGTGGTGATGATGAACCAGTGATAGCCATTGAAAGAGGTGGGTTTGAACTTACCGATGAAGTTGAGATCCCAAATCAAGAAAGTCCAAGTGGATAAAATAGAGTGTAATAGGTCATCTAGGATATTGATAGCATCCCCTATGACTTGACACATCCTACACTTCTTAACATACTAGACTATGTCCTTAACAAGAGTAGGCTAGTATTAGCCCATATTAATAATATGTTGAGTGATGGCCTATCCTCCTAAGTGGCCACCATAAAATATTCAATGGGACTCCTCAAGTCTGAGATGGATATCCTCTAGGGTGAGGCACTATATCAACACACCATCGAGACCCCTCTTAAATAAGATATTACCAATGATGACATAGTGAATAGAAATTTTATAGATTTGATAGCATTCTTGTGAAGATATGATCTCAGGATAATATTTGTCTACAAGGTAAAGGATAATATCTTCACACCAATCACACTCAAGGACCTCCATATGATCAACCAAGTAGACCATGTCATCAAAAAAGGCATCATCAACCAACTTTGCATTCAGGTTGGGTAGTAGAAACTCAATGAGTTAGTGAGCTATATCCAATTCCTTGGTGTACTTTTGGTAAATGATGCAAATATCAAACTCATAAAGAAGCATGATCCACCTTGTAGTCTTGCTAGCAATATGTGTCTTGCTAAATAAGTAACGAAGTATATCAAACTGGATAATCACATTAATATTCTGACCCAACATGTAATACTATAAATTCTTCATGATAAAGATAATAGAGATGAACTAATAATAAATAAGATAATATTTTATTTTAGGTCTAGCAAGTGTGAGAGATATGTAATAAACAAATCTCTCCCTACCAATGTCATCATTTGGCACAACATGCCCCTAATAGAAAGATCAGTGACAAAGTTGTGTAATATGAACTGATGCCCTTTATTGGGTGCCATCATTATAGGAGGATTATGAAGTAGATGCGTCAATTCCTTAAAATCCACTTAGACTTTAACATACCACAATAATGGAGTGTCTTTGCATAAGATACATGTGAAGGGTATGGATTTATGAACATACTCCTCCAAGAAATGTCTAAGAAAGTTGAGTCTTCTTAAGAAGGACTAAAAGTAGATGAGGTTATATAGGGGAGGCATATCAAGGATCATCTTTATTTTATCAAGACCCACTTCAATGCCCCTCTATTACATGAATAAGCTTATAAACTTTCTATTTTTAATGCCAAAAATGAAATTCTTAGGGTTTAGATTGATGTGATATTCTTGAAGATGTTCAAAGATAATTCTAATGTCTCACACATACTCATCCCACTTACAAGATTTTCCAAGGAGATCATCAATATAAAACTCAACTATATTGTGGATAAATCAATGGAAAATATGGGTCATAACACATTGATACATGGCCCTCACATTCTTTAGACCAAAATTCATGATGATGTAGTAGAAGGTACCCCATGGGGTAGTGAACATCATCTTGTTTTGGTCTTTGGGTATAATATAGACTTGGTTGTACCTAGATAAATCATCCATGAGGGACATGATCTCAAAACTAATAGTGGAATCAATAATCTAGTCTATCAAAGGAGTAGGAAATTTATCCTTTGGGTGGGCCATATTGAGATCCCAAAATTTGATGTAAATCTGAATTGCCCCATTATTTTTGAGAATGAGGACAATGTTGGAAATCCATTGAGGCTAGTCAATAGCTTGGATAAAGCCAACTCAGATGAACTTCTCAATCTCTAATTTGATCAACTAGGAGATTTTAAGAGCCATGGGCCATTACTTTTGGTGAATGGGCTAGGTCCTGTTATCCATAACGAGGTTATGGATGACTATGTTAGGGCCCATGCCCTTAATATCAAAATATTCCCAAGGGAATAGTCTAAAAATTCATGTAATAAGGTAACCAAAACATCCCATTCCTTATGAGCAAGGCTAGCACTAATCTTGATGATCTTAAGTCTTATTGAAGTACCAAGGTTGATATCTATGGATCCTTAAACATCCATAGCATTACCTTCCTTGAAACACTTAGGGCATGGGAAGGAGTGACTCATCCAACACTTCAAGTTCAATCTCCAAGACATTAATCATGGGAAGGCCTTGGGTTGGTCCATCTATGAGAGAAATCTCCAAACCAAGGTGATTAAGGGGATAATGATACTTATGGCAAGCTTGTATGAGCTTGGTGTAAGCCTTTCTCTCCTTGAATAGGTTGTGTGTCATAACATGATTAAAATAACACTCAAGATCAGACTCATCCATCCTAGTGATCTTAGAGAAATATGCATAGAGAGAGCATACACTCCAATGGGCAAAGCATGACATAAGGGGGAGCTCAACATCTAAAGAGACATGCTAGAAGAGATATCCAAAAAGAGATGGGCTAGATTAGTGTCAGAGAGTGGAAGAGGGAGTGGATTGATGTGTGCCAAACTCTAAAACAAAAAACACTAATCAGTACTCAGCCAGATGAAAATATTCATCCTTGAAGAAATGAGACTCAAAAATAGGGGGTGTGTGAGAATCTATAGACCCCTATGAAAAGATAGCCAAATCCTCACTTGAGGGATTTATATTTGCATAAAGCAATGCTTAGGGATTTGGGTCAACCTCCAAGGTGTGAACCTCACCTTTATGCATAAACTACACCATGTAAAATGTGGCTAATGTGATGATTTGCATGGAAGTAGTCTAAGGAATTCTAACTATCATGTTCTATGAAAGATCAATATCTAACACATAGAACTCAACTTTGACAATCTTGGAGCCAAACTTGACCTAGAGCTTCACATTCCCAACTGATGTAACTATGTCATTATTGAAACCAACATAATTATGGCAAGAATCAAAGAGCTTCTTCTGATTGATCCCAAGATCATTGAACACATGTAAGGGCATGATATTCAACATAGCTCCTTCATGATAATGCCTTTCTTGATGTATCAATAATCCACATAAGTCTCGATATAGAGAGGGAAATGATCCCTCTTTATAAGAACTAAAACATCAAGCAAAGAGGTTGAATTGAAAGATAAGATAGAAGGATGAGGGTCTTATGCATATCAAAGTTGAACAAAACTTTAAAATCATCATGTAGTAGAGCCTCATAAGGGAGACCATGTTCATTAAAGACAAAATCCCTTTGCTTAGGGAAAAGTTGAATAAGGTCCCAAATGGGTATCCCAACCAAGAGGCTTTATAACTCCTCTATGATAGAGTAAGGACACTATCTGGCTTGGGGAGGAATGTTATGCCTAAAGTCAAATCTAACAATAGGATTTCTTACCTTTATGGGATAGACTAGGGGTCCATCACCATTAGTCTCTCTAATAAGGTTGGTGGCCTGACCCAATCATGTGTTGACAAATAACTCATATCTAGTAGAGGTTATGTTGATAGCAGCAATAACCTTACTACTCTCATGCTTGGCTTTCCCTCTTGGGTTAGCCTGGGAAGAGGAGTGAGAAGAGGTGAAAGAAAAGGAAGGGAATGAGAGGCCTTATCCTTTGATTTATTCTTCTTCTTCTTCTTCTTCTTCTTCTTCTTCTCCTTATCATGTTTAGGTAGAGGCTCCTTAAACACATTCAATTTATGATTGGGTATTGAAAGAAAACTCTGAGATGGAGGTGAGGCTTGTGCACTATATTGTTATGCAACATAACTATTATCATTGTGCCCACTCATCTGATGGAAGTGACAAAAATTGGTGTGGTCACAAGGAAACATTTTCCATTATTTTATTGTATTTGATTTAGAATCCTTATTTTTAGATGGATTCTTTCTCAAAGCATTTACCTTATAGCTATCCTTCTTATCCTCTTCCCAGGAGGAGAATTAGTAATACCATCACTGGTCACATTGAGATTTCAATCACATGAAGAGGATGACTTTTAGGTTGATATGGACCACATGCCTTCATGCATCTCAAATACTTCAATCTTAAAACACTCATTAATAGCTTCATCATAAGTGGTCGGTTCACACTTGAGGACCTCAAGGTGAACCTCCTAACTCAATGCTCATGTGAACATATCATAAAGCTCATCATCTGAGAACTTAGTCTTGTACGTGTGAACAACTAAACACCATCTATGCATAAAATAAAAGTTTAACTAATGCTTGGCTTACAACATAGAGGTGAGTGACTAGATGTTGAGGTCAAAGGGTCTATAAATATTAAAATATTAGAGGAAATCAACTATAAGGAACTAAAAACTAGAGAAGGAATTTGACAACAAATTTTGACACTAGACAAGAGCTTTGGCTCATAGAGAATGAGAAAATATCTTCAAAATCATGCCTTTATCTTGTTCCTAATCCATACATTCCATCATGAATTTTTTAATATTCTCTATGGGACTAGAGTCCTACATCCCATTAAACTTAGGTAGTTTAGGGATAAGAGTAATAAGGGGAATAACACGCACCCATGGGGCTAGAGCATTTTTAAGGAGAACCTCATAAGCATGATTGATAATAAGATAGTGACAAGATTTGAGAGGGGGTTCATGATGGTAATGATTTTTATTATGCCCATAGGTATCACCATAACCATGGACATAGATAGGATGATGTTGAGGTAACTCCTAATAGGGAGGACACTCATGGTGTAAATCATCTCTATCTTGGGGAGGGGAATGACCACAATATAGGTGGCATTCCTCATAGGGATGATAGGAATATATGGAATAATCATAGAGGTAGTCATGATGACCAAAATACTCATGATGCTGATCTATGCCATCAAAAGAGGGTTAATTGACAGGCACTGATGTACCTGATAGGCATCCCATACATCTCTAGTCTATAGATGATGATCAAAATTAGCATGGTTTTCAAAAACTTTAAAGGAAGGACTAGGAGGATGGGAGAAATATTCATGATGAAAATACCTCATCAAGTGGGAAAACATATGACCCATAACATGGACATGAGGTGTTGCTTACTGTAGAGTCTCCTCTCAATAAAGATGTGGGGGTCTAATACGAGAATTGGTCAAGGTACTTGAACTAGACTAGATGAAATCTCTATCTCTAGAGGAAGAACTCTACCTACTCATAGGGGGAGAAAGATGTAATTTATTCACCTAAATGCATCTAAAAAAATCATAAATGATTTACTATAGCTCATTAGGTCCTATATGATCAAGGGGATCCTTATCACCATAAATGGGTGAATGGGATATGGCACGAGGCTAAGATGAAACATCCTCAGATGAATGAAGCTTGGAATGATGAAAAAGATATTGATTCCATTGGTTATAGTCCTCCCAATCTTATTACCATTAAAATGTGATAGGGTGTGGACTACCATGTTGGGTCAAGGGAAGCTTCTGGATCATATGGTGTCTATGATGTTCCATTACAACCACAACTTACTCATGAGTGAGCTTAGGGATGAGACCCTAAATTTGATAGGATTAGTGTCCCAAGGGTGGGAGACCATCCATGGATGAAATGAAGTAAGATCAACATGAGAGAAAATAAAAAAGGAAAATTGATGGAGAACCAATAGGGAATACAACACAAAACCAAAGAAAGAGAACACAACTAAGGTGAGAACCGAAACATAACTGAAAGCAAAGCCTAACAGCTAACAAAGGGGAGTTAGATAAGAGAGTTCTAAATGGGATAGAACTAGAATAATATCATATTTGGGGTCTCACCAGGTATGCCAAAATTTATATAATCTAAATGGAACCACCAGTGTTTGGCTAGGTGCTAAAGCAAACCACAAAGAGGCTAGAAGGCTCAGGGGTTCTATGCATTATAGGAGATTTATAGTGGTTATCTAGTTTTCTAAATTTCACCAAGCTATAGACAAACTTTTAAACCAAGATGGGTATAACATGAACAAGCACACAAAGTATTAAAATTACTCTCACATTTCCAACCACAATAAGGCAAGTAGCTAAGACTAGACTATGGATTGCATAAACAATGCAAAAATAACAAAACCAAATGAAAGGAGATAACAGTTTAAATTTAAATCTAGAAGATAAGAGAACTTTGAGTCCAAATTAAATATGTTTTAAGAAATAAATAAATTTTCAATAAAGGGTTCAAGATCATGCCTATTCTAGGTTTGAGTTATCTTTCCAATTTAATAACTATTATTTTTTAACAATGCACTGTTCTAGTTTAGCAAGAGAGGGAGATTGTTCAAGCAAGTTGTATAGTTCATTTTAAGCATTTATAGTCCTAATATATAATTAAAATGTTTCCAATGAAATAATAAACATTTAATGGTAAATATTTCAAGCAATGAAGATATCTTGTAACCACATATGAATACATAAACTTTAGAAATTATTCTAAACAATGAATAAAACAACTAAATCATTAAAACATATCAAACCCTAGCATGTATACTAATAAAAATAAACAAAGAGTTTCAATTTTAAAATTAAAGTTAACTAATATCTAAATCAAAGAGATGTGCATAATTTATACCAACTAATTATCTAATCTAAGAGGAAAGAAAGGAAAAAGATCAAGCTGTGTGTAAGCTGAGTCTAGACCAAGAGCCAAAGTTATGGAGGAGGTGAAGGAGAAGCTACCAATATATGGAAGATCCAATGAAAGGATTAAAAATAGGTGAAATGTAGTCTTAAGGTATCAAGTAGAAACCCAAAATATTAAATAACACTATCAATAGCAATAAGAATCACCAAGAATAGCTATAACAATGTAGGGCATCCCCTGTCATAATGGAGGCTATTGTGCCAAGAAAGAATCAAGAGATATTCAAGGAGGCATCCAATATTCCAATGGAATGAGAAATTGGTAGGATAAAATAAATAAATTTATTAATATATAGGCTCAAATGAATGATAATTATTCATATATCCCCACCTAAATCTACTAAATGACCTAAAACTAGCCATTTTTTACTGTATGGCTTAACATTGGGGATTTTTGACATGTTATACCTAGGCCATGGATTTTTTTAAGGAAAAATGTGGCCTATTCCATAATTTTCCTTCACACAAGCCTCAAATTGGATCAAACAAGGTCATAGGTTGGTCAATAAGCTCTCGAGAGTCTCGAGGGGTCTCTAAAAGTCCTGTCTTGTGTGCAAAAAACTTAATATGAACTAGGGATGTATGGGGTTAGGAATATGATGTGTGAGAGGTCAAATTAGGTGGTAGATGTCTCATATTAGGATTACTAGGGTTGTTATTCTACACATGATCTGATGTTTAATCATAAAGACAAGTAGGTTCATGGGAAGTATGATTATAGATAGATTTTTTAAATGGAAAAGATAGAGGTTCTTGGGGAGAGGGAAATAGGGATTGAATAGGCCCAAGGATTTATTTGAATTTAATATTATAATCTTGGTTTGATTCAAGTTACTTTATTTTCAACTCTAACTCTTCAATTTTTTTTTATATACTCTCTTGGAATAGCTTTTCTTGAAGGTGATTAGTGACTTCATGAGGATAAGGAACACAAGAAGGTTGGTATGGAATATGAGAGAGATCTTGAGGAGGGATGAGAAGGAATTTCATAGGTTCATATTTTTACTTTTTTCTAACTCCCCAATATATTCTTGTCTCACCTTGATGACGCCATGATTTCTCCACTTGATTCTTACTTACATTTTGTATGCATAATGTACCTATAGGCCTAGGCAGACTTCTAGGTCTACATTTTGATGCAAGGAGTCATTTATAAGGTATGTCATGAACTTTAAAATTTTTATTTCAATATCCAATACTAATTTACCCATCTCATGAGGTCATAACCCTCACATGACATTGACAATGTAGAGTTCTCACCCTTCAATCCACTTTATGCAGGGGGCTTCAAAACATAGTCTACTTGTCAAGATCATTAAAGAAATTAGAGGATTAGTATAGGACAATCAGATTATTGGATAACATTGACTGAAGTGTAAATATGTTGAAATCTATTCAATAACATTTAGATGCATTAAATCCTATGAAAATCTATAAATAATGAAGAAACAATGACAATCACTAGAAAACTATGCAAAAGAGTAAGATTATTGCAAAAATGGCTTCCCAAATGTCAACATGGTGTATGAAGGTGTGAAATTCATTTATATACCACTTAGGATCCATACCAATTTTTATTATGTTATAAGGAGTTCATTCTTTCACTTGAGAGGCTAAAAACTAGCCCTATCATGGTTTTACACCTAAAAAATAATCACCTTAGCTCCTTAGTGATTGTTCATAAATATAAGGAGTTTAATCAAACAACAAATTAATTTTATTAATATTTCATATGGTTCCCCAACTTTGGTCAAAATATTAGACTCCAAATCCACTTGTATGACCTATACTATTCACTTGAAAATGGCCTTCATGAGCTTGTGAAGAGCGATGGGAGAGAGAAATAGTATTCTTCATTTTTAAGACCTATTCAAGATTTATAATGGTGAATATGAATTTTTTAATATTAAGGTATTTTCTAAAACTATTTCACCTGTAGATGATCTCAACAAGTCTGTATAAGTGCCTTAAACTCCCTTCTAAGCATTGAAATCCAAGATTCTAACTTCTTTCTCACTACATGACGTATGTGATAGTTATTCAACTACTCCAAAGACCCTGGAAAGGGTTTAGTACATATCATTCACTTTGGTGGGCTTTGGCATACATGGAAATTAGTAAAATTCACCTTTATCTCATAAAACATTACTTTAAAATCCACAAAATAATCTTAAACTTTCCAAATCAAAATTAAATGTTTATGAAAGGAGGGATGAAATGAATTGACTAAGAAAATAATGACCTTATGACATTTATTGACCAACTCTAATTGCTCCATGGCATGACTATCCAAATACATGACCAAAATAAAAGATTATCGTAATTTCTCCAAATTTACCTTAAATAATGCTAATAAGGTTTTATAAGACCCATTTTAAGACCACATAAGGCATGATAAAGCTATGAAAAAGGTTATAACACATGAAAATAAATTTTTTCCTATAAGAGTTGAAATTTTGACCTTGGGGTTCAAAATTGGTCATTCATTGGGGTAGCATGCCTATTATGCTAAATAGACCAGTAGCATTGTCATTTTATTAGGTAATGAATTCATTTACACTCAAATTTAGAACTAACTAGACCTTGACCATGAAAAATAAATTGATTTGAAATCCAAACCACATAGAAAAAGGAAAACACACATAAATAAAACATCAAGACACACACATGTGCTAGATAAGCACTTAGGGAACACAAAACATATCATAAAAAACTAATATATACAGCTAACCTAAAATTTTATTCTTCCTCATGAATTAAATTGGAATCTTATGATATCTTCTTCTCCATGAGATGAATAATGTCATGAAGTAAGCTACATATTTATCCTTGGTCATGTTGACTTCATCCTCTTCTTGGTTACCAATGTTCTTGGCATGTTATCAAATGAAAAAATAGATACAAACCATCACTTATGAAGATGAACTCATCATATGGCTCAAGATCCTTCTAATGATGCCTCTTGATGTTTGTGCCTATGTCAAGTATGACCATCTCTTGGATTATAGGATAAATGTCATTATTAGCTTCTAGGGACTCTACAAAATGAGGTAATTGATCTTGAATGGTCTCTCATGGGTCTCAACATTATTTCTAAATCAAGAGAATAGCCTCAACACCATCTTCAATCTTTCCAATCAGAGATTTAATCCCTTAAAGATCCTCAAACTCATTGCATATATCTTCATCCTTCTCTTGACATCCCTCTTGAAGAGATATAACCTGAAGTACATCCTTAGAAGCTTCTTCCTCTATTGAATAAATTTGATTAGTTTTCACTCCTTCTTCAAACTCACATTCTCCAATGTTTAGTTGAGATGTACTCTAATTTAATATCTTCTTTCACTCCATCTTTGAAAATTTAATTGTTCTTTTCTTCCTCAAGTGGAGTGATAATTAAAATCTCCTCATCAATCTCACTTGAAGAATCTTCATCAGCTACAAGTATAACTCTTTATTCTTTACTTACCTCCCATTTGATAGGTTCTTCCTCAAGAAGGGAGATGGTGGGAGGTTGATCAATATGTTCATGTGAGTTTGCTTGGGAACCAAGGGAGTACTCTTATAATCTAAGGTCTTGGTAATAGAAGGTTATAGTAGGAATTCTTGAAGAGAAAGAAAATTTATCTAGGTTATGAGTGCCCCATTCTCTTCAAAAACCATTTCATCTTTCTCATGGCCTTATTAAGACTCTTTAATAACTATAAACTAATTTTCAAATTTATTAACTAAGACCTCCTTATTATTTTTAAAACCTTCTTGGATAGTTTAGCTTCAAGAATCTGAATGGAACCACTAGTGTTTGATAGGGTGTTAATGAAAACCACTAAGAGGCTAGAAGGCTTAGGGGTTCTACGAGCTATAGGAGATCTATAGTGGCTATCCATTTTGCTAGATTACACTAAGTTATAGATAGAATTACAAAATAGGTTGGGGATAACATGAATAAGCACACAAAGTATGCAAATTACTCTAATGGGTCCAACCATAGTAAGGCAAGTAGCTAAGACTAGACTATAGATTGCATAAATAATGCAAAAACAACAAAACCAAATGAAAGGAGATAACAACTGAAATGTAAATCTAGAAGATAAGTAAAATTTAGGCCAAATGAAAGACATTTTAAGAAATAAATATGTTTTCAAGAAAGGACTAAATATCATGCCTATTCTAAGTTTGAGATATCTTTTTAATTCAATACTATTATTTCCTATCAATGCAATGTTCTAGTTTAGTAGGAGGGAGATTGTTCAAGCAAGTTGTATAGTTTTTTTTAATCATATAGAGTCCTACTATGTAATGAAAATGTTTATAATGTAATCATGAACATGTAATGGTAAATATTTCAATTAATGAAGATATTTTGTAGCCACATGTGAATGCATAAATAACAAAAACTATTCTAAACAATGCATAAAACAACTAAAATAAATCAGACCCTATTATGTATACTAATGCAAATAAATAAAGAGTTTCACTTTACAAAGAAAATTTCCCTCATATACAACTTAAATAGATGTGAAAATTTTCTAACAACTGATAAGCTAAGCTAAGAGGCAAGAAAGGAAGAAGATCAAGTTGTGTGTAAGTTAAGTCCAAACCAACAACGAAAAGTTATAGAGGAGGTAAAGGAGAATCCACCAATATATGGAAGTGATAATGTATTGAGTAAAAAATAGGTGAAATGGAGTCTTGATGGATCAAAGATAAACCTAAAATCTTTAGGAACACTATAAATATCAATGAGAATCACCAAGAATAGCTGCAATAATGTAGGGCATCCCCTATCACAATGGGAGCTATTGTGCCAAGCAAGAATCAAGAGAGATTCAAGGAGGTAGCCAAATTTTTGATGGATTTATCAAGTGGTAAGATTATATTAATAAATTAATCAATATAGAGGCTCAAATTAATGATAATGAGGCATATATCCGCACCCAAATTTGCCAAATGACCTAAAACTAACCATTTTTACCATTTGGCTTCAAATTAGCACTTTTTGATATATTTTTCCTAAGCCATAGCCTATACTATAGCTTTGGTGAAGTAAACATGTGGCCTAGGCCATGGTTTTACTTCACACAAGCTATTTCCTAGGTTAAACATGGTCCTGGGTTGGTCAATAGGCTCCCAAGAGCCCCCAAGATGTTTCTAGAGGGCCTATCTTATGTGCAAAAAGCTTAGTATGAACTAGGTATGTATGGGGGGTAGGAATATGATGCGAGAGAGTTATAATAAGGTGGAAATTTTCTTATATTATGATGACTAGGGTTAATAGTTTGAATGTGAGATAATGTATAATCATAAGGAGGAGTAGGGTCCTAGGAATTATGACTACATATGCCCCTAAGGTATAAGTAGGCAGTGTTTGAATGAACAAAGAGTGTTATGCAGTACTTGGAAGCCACACCAAATAAAAAGAAAAGGAAGAACTACAAAGATAAAAATAAACATTACTTGCACTTACCAAATAAGGATGGTAGTAGAAGAAGTCAATAGTATGATCCATGGGTGAGAATGCAAATGCTACATAATCCAAAATCCAAATCCATCTCTACCTCCTTTAAATAAGGGACATAAGTGACATAAAATCATATCATACTATCTAAAATGAAATTCACTAGGGTGTCAACCCTAGTGTTCACCCTATGAGGGATATGGTTGAACTAGACATCCTTGAAGAAAGATAGTAAATCATGTGTTACCTCAAAGAGGGGGAGCAAATAAAAGCTAAGGACAACCTAGAAACAAGTGAGTTCAGACATGGCTAAGATTAAGTCAGAGAATAAATTCACATAATTGTTCCTAACTCATGGGTATCGATCAAGGTGTCAATGATTACATGATATTTAGTGTAATTATTCATCTCACTGGTAAGGAAGAAACCAACTACAATAAGCGCATGGCCCTACTGATCATCAATAACCCAAGCTATAGCTACTAGTCCTAGGTTGCCTTGAATATCACCATCAACATGGATCACCACTAAGAAGTGAAACATAATGGGGGTCAAGGACATAAGACTAACATCTACATAAATATTGTAACAAAGTGAATTGGTTTAAGTGAGTTTCATGAGGGAAACAAATAATGAAATCAAGCGAAAATAATAATGGTTGACCAACAACAACTGTTACAAGAGGTAACAAGGGAAAGTTGGGGGAAGCTCAGAGAAGACAAATACCAATTGACAAGACAAGATCAAGTCTTAAACCATCGTATCCAGCTGACAACCTTACCTATAACCATAGTGAACAAGAAAGAGAGGGAATTATAAGGGATCAACTAAGGAAAAGAAGAGAAATGACTAAATAAAATAAGTATAGCAAGTAACTTATATCCCTGGGTTCCCATGAGATGGGACATGGGCCCAAGAAGTCCATGGAGACATAGAAAGGGTTCTAAGAACCAAAGTAGGGCCATATTAGGCCCAAAGAAGCCTTAGATTAAAAAATGAAGGCTACCAAAGTGATCAAATCATGATAAAACATCTAAGATGGAGGTTTCATGGTCTGAAACACAAAAATCGGTGAAAACCCCAAAAAGGGCCCATAAAAAGTAGGTAAAAGGGGCTAAAAGAGGGGAAAAGAGAGAAAAGAGGTCATTTTAACTCTTATTTTCACTTTAAGAGATCCATAAGAGAGACCACAAGCAACTAAAGCCTAAAAAAAGCATACGAGGACATGAGAGAGAATCAAAGATGCATAAGATGGTTTATGTAAGTCTTATGAATGAATTTTGTCAAATTTACTCATTTTTGGGGGGTTTGGGAGGCCCTAAATGCATTTTGACTCATTCTAGATGATTTGGTGGATGAATTGAGCAAAACAAATAGTCAAAATGATGTGTTCGATGACATAAAGAAACCAAGAGCAATGAGGGTCCAAATAGAGCTCTATGGAGGGAGAAATAAAGAGCCAGGGGGGTCCCTAGGGTGTCCCAACATAGGTCATGACTTGAGAGGCACCAAGCCATGGCCTGGTCATGACTTGAGAGGCACCAAGCCATGGCCTGGCTTACCCAAGCTATGGCTTTGCCTATAAATCTATGGATTTGGGTATCAAGGGGCCAAAATAGGCCCTCAAGGAGTTTGTAAGATTTTGAGAAGTGTCATAAGGGGCTAAAAGAGAAAGGAGGGAGAAAAAAGAATTAGATAAATTAAAAACATAGTAATTTACTAGTTTTTTACTTTCTCTTACTCATTTTTTAGCCATTTAATTTATTCATTTTCTTGTTTACTTGCTTGTGTAGACATGTAAAGGAGTTGGCCTACCAGAGGAGGGAGGACCTTCACAGGTGAGAAAGAGGCCAACATAGCTAGATGGGATATGTGAGGTGACCAACTAAGAGAGAGTTCTCACATGGTTAGTTGAGGAGGCTGATACTCCACCAATGGTGGACCAAGATCACCTGTAGAGTGCAAGACTTTGGTAGTTAGTATATGTACCCTCACTACATTACTTTAGAGACCTAATGAATTCATTGGTGATCACATGGGTACTCAATAGGCATGTTTTCTATCTAGAGTCTGAGCTAAATGTCATTATTAGCATAGAAGACATCTACAAACTCTATAGGGTAGATTTGATGGGCAGAGAGATAGAGATACCACCAGTGTAGGATGTAAGATCAATAGTGATATACTTGATGGGACCCCACCTGCAACATAATAACCATGGATGGTAGATCACATACTCATCACTATGGCTACCCACTCTCTAGATAGTGATAATAAAGACCATGGTTGGAATATCTAAACTAGCTATAGTACAAAACATCTACCACTATCATAGATAGGAGTTATCCAATAAGCTAAGGGAGGATTATAACAAAATCTAGACCACATATGGCATATATGGTTAGGCTAATTGTCATAGCCTAGTCTACTCATGTCCTAGGCCTATGAGAGGCTCCCATTGACATAGTCAAGGATGCCATATGGTAAAGAGGCATACCCTACATTAGAAGAGGGTATATCACTAGTTGTATAGTTTTTAGAGATGGTGGGGCCCATGTGAAAAAACCTTGGATCCATACATATTATCAAGATACATCAAAGATCCTTATAGGTCTATAACATATCTAGAGGATGTTTGGGTAGAGACCTACTTGGGATGGGAAGAGTTTTAAGCTTTATTAGGGTCATACCATCATCCAAGGAGATAGGCTCAGGTAGGGTAAGGGAAACAGGCACATCTTAAGCCAGTTGGGGTGAGCCTGACAGGTAGCTAAGGCATATTGAGGGGGTGATGGTGGAGAGAGGCCAACATAATGAGGACCACCACCATCAGGAGGAACATGACCAATATGAAGGTTGTAAAAGACATCAGCACTACCAAGTAAGATAAGTGTATTTATTATATATTACTTCATCTTTATACTCATCCTTAGTGATAGTAGATATGTGACTAACATATATGCTCTATGTGTATGTGTAAGAGACTAACCAAGATGGACTGGGTATCATATGGACTTCCTACTAAGGGATCTATTCCATGATGTGGAAAAGACACCACTAATGGAGTGGGTACCACATCTACAATGGGGGCAAAACCACATACTTGGTTCTAGCATGTGGGTGAATGAGCCTTGCTTGAGCTAGTGAGGGCATGCCATAGGTTTCCATAGATAGAGGCTATGTTAGCAAACCATAGGGTGAATGTAATGGAGATTGAGGTGAGACTATCGAGAGTAGAGGCTAAGGTCAATTAGCTATAGGCTAAGCTATTTCAATATCATACCATAGAAGTTGAGGCACTTGGAGTGAGTGAAAACCAGATGGCTACACTAGAGGAGATCATAGATCAACTATTCAAGAGTTAAAGTTTAATATCTCTCCATGGAGCATGACTATCATATATATTGCCTGGTCATAGGTTGATTGGGTATGCATATGTAGCCATAGATATGGTAGTTTTTGGGGATTTCAAGCTCATGTGATGTACCTAGAGAAAAATATGTAGTTTTTAAATATATATGCAGTGGTTTTCGCATTATTAGCACATGTTTGTATATGATTTTGTGTGTTATGTGTATACTTCATATGATATAAATTACTAGATACATTTGATTAGATAGTAGGAACTACTAATAAATAACCCATATGCACACACATATACCAATGGTACAAATTTTGGTGGTGATAGAACATAGGAAAGGTTCACCCCACCTCCATAGGTAATTTTCCTAAAGGACCTCATGGGTTCTAGACATGAAATTTATTGAGGTAGAACCCATTAATTGGGTGTTTTAAATTTCACCTTTGAGATTTAAGAGATGAAAAGCCCCATTTTCTAGAGAGGTAGTGATGACAAAAGGGCCAAATCACTTATGTATGAGTTTTCCATTCTTATGGCACTCTTTATTAAAAATAAGGACCATATCACCCACCTTGAACTGATGAGGGTGCATAAACTTCTTGAATTGGTGGCAATGACAATGTTGGTAAGTATGGTTGTACTCAAGATCTAACTAATCAAGCTCAGTGAGACAAGAAATGAATTCTTCCTCATTAGAGAGTGAACAAAATGTCTTAACCCATAGTGAAGGGATTAAGACCTCTAAGGGAAGAATAACCTCATACCCATACACAAGAGAGTATGGGGTTGCACCCATGGTCATTCAAAAGATATTCCAAAAGGCCCAAAGGGTAGGATAGAGCATGAGATGCCAATCTCTCTTGGATTGGGAAATGTTACAGAGAAACATATTCTTCAAATTTTTATTTGAAGACTTTACTTGCCCATTTCCCTAAGGGTAATGGGTAGAGGATAAATGGAGCTTGAACCCAAAGCATTTAATGAGCTCATGCATCTTTTAGATTTGGAATCTTAGGGCATTATCGTCCATGATCACAATAGGAACCCCAAACCTAAAAATAAGTTGGCTTAGGATGAACTTGGTGATGGTCTTCCCACACATGTTACTGAAAGGCATGGCCTTAACCCACTTCTTAAAATATTTAATGGTGATGATGAATAAGTGATAGCCATTAGAAGAGATGGGTTTGAACTTGTTGATGAAGTTGAGATCCCAAACTAGGAAAGGCCAAGTGGCCAAAATAGAGTGTAATAGGTTAGCTAGGGTATTAATAGCATCCCCTATGACTTGACACATCCTACACTTCTTGGCATACTGGATTGTGTCCTTAACAAGAGTAGGTGAGTAGTATCCCATCTTGATAATATGTTTAAATATGGTCTACCCTCCTGGGTGGCCAACAAAAACTCTCCCATGGGACTCCTCAAGTGTGAGAGGGATATCCTCTATGGTGAGGCACTATATCAACACGCCATCGAGACCTCTCTTAAATAAGATGCTACCAATGATGACATAGCGAATGATAATTTTATAGATCTGATAGAATTCTTGTGAAGATGTGATGTCAGTATAAGATTGGTCTACAATTTAAAGCATAATGTCTTCATACCAATCACACTTAGAGACCTCAACATGATTGACCAGGTAGACCATCTCATCAAGAAAGGCATCATCAACTAGTTCTACATTTGGGTTTGGTAGTGGACACTCAGTGAGTTGGTGAGCCATAGCTAATTTCTTGGTGGAATTTTGGTTAATGATGCATAGATAAAATGCTTGAATAAGCATGATCCACCTCATAGTCTAGCCAACAATATATGTCTTGTTGAGTAAGTAACAAACTGGATCAAACTGGATAATCACATTGGTATTTTGACCTAATATTTAATGCTATAAATTCTTAATGTCAAATATGATAGAGAGGCACTAGAAATCAATAAGATAATATTTGATTTTAGGTCTAACCAATGTGTGAGAGATGAAATAAATAACTCTCTCCCTGCCAAGTCATCCTTTTGACATAGCATGCCCCTAATGGAAAGATCAGTGACAAAGGTGTATAATATGAACTCACACCCCTTAATGGGTGCCATCAAGATTGGAAGATTATGAATTATATGTTTCAATTCCTTAAAATCCACTTAGACTTCAATAAACCACAAGAATGGAGTGTCTTTGCATAATAGACATGTGAGGGGTATGGCTTTATGAACATACTCCTCCATGAAATATCTGAGAAAGTTGAGTCTTCTTAGGAAGGACTAAAACTATATGAGGTTATGTAGGGGATGCATATCAAGGATCACCTTGATTTTATCAGGATCCATTTCAATACCCCTCTATGAGATGAATAAGCTGAGAAGATTTCTAGCTAAAATGCCAAAAATGTAATTATTGAGCTTGAGAATGATGTGATATTCTTGAAGATATTGAATGATGATTTTGATGTCTCACACATACTCATCCCACTTGTAGGATTTTCCAAGGAGATCATCGACATAACACTCAACTATCTTGTAGATAAGTTCATGGAGAATATGGGTCATAACACACTGATTCATGGCCCTGATGTTATTTAGACCAAAAGTCTTGACAACATATCATAAGATACCCCATAGGGTAGTGAACATCATCTTGTTCTTGTCTTTGGGTATAATCTAGATTAGTTGTACCTAGATAAATTATACATGAGGGATATGATCTCAAAACTAATAATGGAATCAATAATCTGGTCTATCAAAGGAGTAGGAAAGTTATCATTTACGTAAGCCATATTGAGATCCCAAAAGTTGATGAAAATTTGAATGGCTCCATTATTTTTAAGAATGGGGACAATGTTGGAAATCCATTGAATATAGTCAATATCTTGGATAAAGCCAACTCAGATTAATATCTCAATCTCTACTTTGACCAACTAAGAGACTTTAAGAGCCATGGACCATTGGTTTTGGTGGATGGGCTAGGTCTTATTATCCATAATGAGGTTATGGATGACTATGTTAGGATCCATGTCCTTAATATCAACATATTCCCAAGAGAATAGTATAAAAATTCATGTAAGAAGGTGACCAAAACATCACATTCCTTAGGAGTAAGGCTAGCACTGATCTTGATGATCTTAGGTCTTGTTGAAGTACCAAGGTTGATATCTATGGATCCTTCAACGTCCATAGTGTTACATTCCTTGAAACACTCAAGCATGGGAAGGAGTGACTCATCCAACACTTTAGGTTCAATCTCCAAGACATTCATCATGGGAAGGCCTAGCATTGGTCCATCTATGAGAAATCTCTAAACCAAGGTGATCAAGGGGATATTGATACTTATGGAAAGCCCGTATGAGCTTGGTGTAATCCTTTCTCTCCTTAAATAGGTTGTGTGTCTTAACATTAATGAAATAACACTCGAGATTAGACTTAACCATCCTAGCGGTCTTATCAAAAGATGTATAGAGAGATCCTACACTCTGATGGACAGAGCATGACACAAGGGGGAGCTCAACATCTAAAGATACATGCTAGAAGAGATCCAAAAAAAGAGATATGTTAGCTTGTTTTCATAGAGTGGAAGAGGGAGTCAATTGATGCATGCTAGACTCTAAAATAATAAATGTTGATTGGTACTTATCTAGATCAAAATGTTCATCCTTGAGGAAATGAGACTCAGAAATAGGGAGTGTATGCAAATCTATAGACCCCTATGAAAAGATAGCCAAAGCCTCCCTTTTGGGCTTTGTATTTTCATAGATCAATTCTTAGGGATCTAAGTCAGCCTCCAAGGTGATAAACTCACCTTCATGCATAAATTACACCATGTAAAATGTGGTTAATGCGATGACATGCATGGAAGTGGTCCAAGGACTACCAAGAATCATGTTGTATAAAAGACCAAGATCTAACACATATAACTCAATTTTGATAATCTTGGGGCCAAACTTGACCCAGATCTTCACATTCCCAAATGGTGTAACTATGTCATTATTGAAACTAACATATTTATGGCAAGAATCAGAGAGTTTCTTCTGATTGATCCCAATCTCATTAAACACATGAAAGGGCATGATGTTCAATTTAGCTCCTTCATGATAATGCACCACTTGATGTATCAATCATCCACATAAGTCTTGATGTAGAGAGGGAAATGATCCCAATTCATAATAACTAAAGCATCTAGTAAAGAGGATGGGTCAAAAGATAAGACAAAAGGACAAGGGTTCTTATATATATCAAAGTTGAACAAAAATTCAACATCATCATGTACTAGAGCCTCACAAGGGAGACTAAACTCATTAAAGATAAGACCCCTTTACTTAGGGAAAAGTCAAAGAAGGTCCAAAATGGAGATCCTAGCTAAGAGGCCCTACAACTCCTTTATGATAAATTAAGGACACTATCTAGCCTGGGGAGGAATGTTATACCTAAATTCAAATTTGTCTTTAAGATTTCTTACCTTTGTGGGCTGGACTAGGGGTCTAACACCATTAGTCTCTCTAACAGGGTTAGTGGCCTAACTAAATCACCTATTGACAAAAAACTCATATCTAGTAGAGGTTATGTTGATAGAAGTAATAACCTTACTACTTTTGTGCTTGGCTTTCCCTCTTGGGTCATCCTAAGAAGAGGAGTGAGAAGAGGTGAAAGAGTAAGAAGAGGAATAAGAGGCCTTATCTTTTGATTTTGTCTTCTTCTTCTTCTCCTTTTTATGTTTAGGTAGAGGCCCATTAAACACATTCAATTTATGAATGGTTTTTTCAAGAGGAGAACTCTGAGATGGAGGCAAGGTTTATGCACTAGATTGCTAGGCAACATAACTATTATCATCATGACCCCTCATCTGATGGAAGTGGAAAAAATTAGTGGGGTCATAAGGAAACATTGTCCATTATTTTTTTGTGTTTGATTCAAAATCCTTCTTTTCAAATAGCTTTTCAATCAAATCATTTACCTTACAGTTATCCTTCTTCTCAGGAGGAGAATTAGTAATACCATTGCCGGTCACGTTGACATTTCAATCACATAAAGAGGATGAATTTTGGTTTGATATAGGCCATATTCCTTCATGCACCTCAAATACTTAAATATTAAAACACTCATTGATATCTTCATCATAAGATTTAGGTTCACACTTGAAGACCTCAAGGTGAATCTCCTACCTCAATGCTCGTGTGAACATATCATAAATCTAGTCATCTAAGAACCTATTCTTACACATATGAATAAATAAACACCATCTATGCATAAAATAAAAGTTTAATTCACCCTTGTCTTAAACTATAGAGGTGAGTGACTAGATGCTAAGGTTAAAGGGTCTATAAATATTGAAATATTATAGGAAGTCAACTATAAGGAATTGGAAACTAGAGAAGGAATCTGATAGCAAATTTTGAAACCAAATAAGATATTTGGCTCATAGAGAATGAGAAAAGATATTCAAAATCATGCCTTCATCCTATTCCTAATCCATACATGCCATTATGAATGTTGTAATATGCTCTATGGGACTAGAGTCCTACATCACATTGAACTTAGGAAGTTTAGGGATAAGAGTAGGAAGGGGAATAACATGCATCCATAGGGCTAGAGGATTTTGAAGGAGATCCTCATAAGCATGGTTGATAGCAGGCTAGTGATGAGCTTTGAGAAGGGTTTCATGATGATAACAATTTTTATTATGCCCATAGGCATCACCATAATCATGGCCATAGAGAGGATGATGCTGAGGCAACTCCTAATAGGGAGGACAATCATGGTATAAATAATCTCTACCATAGGATGGGTAATGACCACAATATAGGTGACATTTCTCACAGGGATGATGGGAAGATATGGGATAATCATGGAAGTAGTAATGATGACCAAAATCCCCATGATATTGATCTATGCCATCAAATAAGGGTTAACTAATAGTCACTGATGCACCTGATAGGCATCCCATGGATCTCTAGTCTGTAAATGATGATCAAAATTAGCATGGTCATCAAAAACTTTATAGGAAGGGCTAGGAGGATGGGAGAAATATTCATGATGAAAATACCTCATCAAGTGGGAAAACATATGACCCATAATATGGACATGAGGGGTTTATTTATATAAATTCTCCTATTAATAAAGAGGTGGGGGACTCATTCATACAAGAACTGGTCAAGGCACTTGAACTAGACTAGGTGTAATCTCTATCTCTAGAAGAAGCACTCCACCTACTCATAGGGGGAGAAAGATGCACTTGATTTACCTAAATACATCTAAGTAAATCATCAATGATTTCCTATATCTCATTAGGTTCTATATGATCAATGGGATCCTTATCACATCGAATGGGTGAATGGGATATAACATGAGGCTGAGATGAAACATCCTCAGGTGAATGAAGCTTGGACTAGTGAAAATGAGATCGATTCCATTAGTTATAGCCATAAAAATCTTATTCCCTTTCAAATGTGAGAGGGTGTGGACTACCATATTGGGTCAAGGGAAGCTTTCAGATCTTATGGTGTCTATGATGTTCCATTACAACCACAATTTGCTCATGAGTGAGCTCAGGGATGAGATCCTAAATATGAAAAGATTAGCATCCCAAGGGTGGGAGAGTGTCAATGGATGAAATGAAGCAAGATAAACATGATAGATAATAAAAAAGGCAAATCAATAGAGAACCAATAAGGAGGACAACATAAAACTAAAGCAAGAAAACATAACCAAGGTGAGAGCCAAAACACAACTAAAAGCAAAGCCTGATAGTTAACAGAGGGGAGTTGGATAAGAGAGTTATACATGGGATAAAAATAACATAAGACCATATGTGATCTCCCACCAGGTGTGCAAAAATGTATCTCCAAGAATTTAAATGGAACTACTAGTGTTTGGTAGGGTGTTAAAGCAAACCACAAAGAGGCTAGAAGGCTCAGGGGTTCTATGTGTTATAGGAGATCTATAGTAGATATCCAATTTGATAACTTACACCAACCTATAGACAAAAATAAAAACTAGGTTTTGGATAGCATGAAAAAACATACAAAGTATTTAAATTATTCTAACAAGGCCAACCACAATAAGGCAAGTAGCTAAGACTAGACTATAGATTGCATAAACAATGCAAAAATAGCAAAACCAAATGAAAGGAGATAATAGTTGAAATGTGAATCTAGAAGCTAAGGAATTTTTAAGCCAAGTGAAATATGTTTTAAGCAATAAAAACATTTTCAAGAAAGGGTTCAAGATCATGTCTAGTCTAGGTTTGAGCTATCTTTCCAATTTAAGAACTATTATTTTCTAACAATGCAATGTTCTAGTTTAGCAAGAGAGGGAGATTGTTCAAGCAAGTTGTATAGTTCATTATAAGAATGTAGAGTCCTAATATATAATTAAAATGTTTCCAATGCAATCATAAACATGTAATGATAAATATTTCAAGCAATGAAGATATCTTGTAACCACATATGAATACATAAACTTTAGAAACTATTTTAAACAATGTATAAAATAACTAAATCACTAAAACAAATCAAACCCTAGCATGTATACTAATAAAAATAAACAAATATTTTCAATTTTCAAATCAAATTGACCTCATATATAAATCAAATATATTTTCATACTTTATACTAGTTGATTATCCAAGCTAAGAGGCAAGAAAGGAAGAAGATCAAGATGTGTGTAAGCTGAGTCTAGACCTAGAGCCAAAAGATGTGGAGGAGGTGAAGGAGAAGCTACCAAACTATGGAAGATATAATGCAAGGAGACAAAAATAGGTAAAATGGAGTCTTAAGGGATAAAGGAGTAACCAAAAATCTTTAGGAACACTATCAATAGCAATAATAATCATCAAGAATAGCTACAATAATGTAGAGCATCCCTTGTCATAATGGAAGCTATTGTGCCAAGTAAGAATCAAGAGAGATTCAAGGAGGCATCCAATATTATAATGTAATGATTAAGTGGGAAGATAAAATCAAGAATGTGATCAAGATAGAGGCTCAAATGAATGAAAATTATGCATATATCCACACTTAAATCTTCCAAATAGCCTAAAACTAGCCATTTTTTATCATTTAGCTTCAAATTGGGGCTTTTTGACACATTATACCTAGGACAAGGCCTAGGACATGGCTTTGGTGAAGGAAACATGTGTCCTAGGCCATGGGTATCCTTCACACAAGCCTCAACATAGGTCGAACAAGGTCTTAAGTTGGTCAATAGGGTCTCAGGAGTCCCTAGGGGTCTCAAGAGATGTGTAAAAATATCAATATCAACTAGGGATGTACGAGGGTAGGAATATGATGTGAGAGAGGTGAAATTAGGTGGTGGATGTCTTAGAGTAAGATCACTAGGTTTGGTAGTCTACACATGAACTGATGTATAATCATAGTGATAAGTAGGGTCATGAGAAGTATGATTATAGATAGACCTCCGAAATGGAAAAGATAGAGGTTCTTGGGGAGAGGGAAATGGGAATTGAAGAGACTTTTATAAATTTTTATAAGGGTTTATAAACATTTTCAAATCCTAATATTCCTCTATACTTAGTTTAGAACCCACTCCCTACTTTGCACCTTCATAAACAAGCTTACAGTTATGTATTTATGCATGTTCCTTACACCTCTATACCTTTACATACCAACCAATAACATTATTAGGATATTATGAGTGTTATTAGTGTCACAAAACTCATTTTAAGGTTTGAATAATCCATTATAATCCATCTAAAGGTTAATTTATCATATCAGGTCACTGGGAGGGTTCTATGAGGCTTTAAGGCATGTTTTTTCTCAAGGATTGTTCATAAAGAACATATTCTCTTTATTTCTCCTAATGACACAAGTTGGAAGTGGATAAACCCCTCCAATAAATACAAACACTATTTTTTATCATTCACCTTGTCATGAAAGATCTAAGCAAAAGTTGGTAGCCTCTCAGGTTGGTAGAGTGCATTCTATGAGGTCAAAAAAGAAAACAGGTCTAAGGATGTTATCTTGAGATTTATTTTGAGATATAGATTAACTTTTTATATCTATATCACCCTTAATTATTCCTTTAAACATTAATCTCCACCATTTATCTCACTAAACCCTTTACAACATCCATTGGTTCATGCTTAGGGTTTGTAAATAAAATAAGGTGAGATACCCTAGCCATTATGTTTGCCTCCTTTCCCAATGTTGAAAGGTATAAAACATCATAAAAAATTTCACCATAGCTATAGACACCACTTTAGGGTCTCTATGTCTTCATATCATCCTTAATCAATCAAAATTCCATCTAAAACTATACACACAATACTATAAGTATGTCTTTAGCCTCAAAAGTCTAAAATAGGCTTCTCAAGACTTGGAGTTGCTTATAATGACCCTAAAAATCATATATATATATATATATATATATATATATATATATATATATATATAATGATGTAATTTTAAGGTGAGTTTCATATACTTGATTCTCTCTACAGATTTCTTCTCATTCAAAACAAGCAAGGTCTTATTCTTGACTAGGAAGACAGACTTATAGACTTGTTTGGCTAAGTGTATGTAGGGTTTGAGTGACCTATATTTGTTAAGCCTCTCTAACCTTATATTATGTTTCTCTACCATCAAATTATTTCTTGTAATTTCTCACTTATTTAAAGTCCAAACTCTCATAAACTATATTTTCAAGTTTATAAACCACTTGAGTCACCTAAAGTAGACCTATAAGTAAGCGTTTTGCCTATAGGTTTTCCTTCTAGGCTTGAATGTGTATGGAGTTTAAGATTATATATAAGCTAGTGAGAAAATAAAATAATTTAACATGATGTTGAGAACTTTATTAACTCTTATAATCTTTCTCAATTTTGTTCAAAGCATATTAGCACCTTTTTGACCTATAAGCTCTCTTTCATACTTTGTCTAAGCCTATAGGTGTTGATTTGAATTTATAATTATAGGTGTTTGAGATGAATATTTCCCAATAATATTCATTAATTAAGTCACTCCATCACTTTCCAAGTCCTCTCAATCCTTAAAAAATCTTTCAATTTTTCAAGTTTTCTTTAAACCCTTAGGCGCAGACTTATAGGTAGTAATCTGGCTCTTGAATGTATCCTTTACATGTTGAAGATAGGTCTAATTTATACACCACTATTTGAAATTCATTCATATTTTTATGATCTTTAATATTTATGTGTAATCCTTATTTACCCTCTTTAAAAATTAATATTGTATATTCCTTCTTAATCTTGAAGACTAATCTTCAAATGTCCAAACAAACCTAACTGTGTACTAAAGCACTCTTGGTTTTGAATGATCATTGGGTATTTTGGCATGTATTTTGTAATTCATTCAAGGAAAGAGAAATTGTATACATATCCAAATTATATATACACATTTTCCACACTTCACGCAAACCAAACAAATAATTACTTTCATTTTGAATGCAAAATAGACCTACAAGCCTAGGTAAATTTGTATCTCTACATTTTGATGTAAAGAGTTTTTCATAAGGCCTTTCACAAAATTTAAAACATTTATATCACTCTCTACTTCCATATTACCTATTTCATGATTTAATAACATTCACACATTGAAAATGCAGAGTTCTCACCCTTCAATCCCCTTTATGTAGGAGGCTTCAAAACATAATCTACTTACTAAGAGCATTAATGTCATTAGATGATTGGTATAAAATATTCATATGATTGGATAATATTGAATTAATTTTAAATATGGTGAAACCTATTCAACAACATTTGGATGCATTGAATCCTATTAAAATCCTAAAATAATGAAGAAACACTGATAGTCACTTGTAAACTATGCAAAAGATTAAAGTTCTTGCCCAAATGGATTCCCACACATGACAAAATGGTGTATTAATGTGTGAAATTCATTTTCATACCTCTAAGGATCCATACCAATTTTTCTCATGCTTCAATGAGTTCATTATTTAACCTAAGAGGCCAAAAACTAATGTTGTCATGGTTTTGCACCTAAAAAAAGCACCTTTGATCCTTATAGATTGTTCATGAAGCTAAAAATTTCAATAAAACAACCAATTACACTAATTTATAGGTAATAGGGGTCCCCAAATTTGTTCAAAATATTAGACTCTAGCTTCACCTATACAACCTGTACCATTCACTTGAAAATGGCCTTTATGAGCTTGTGAAGACAATGATGGGAGAGAAAAAGAGTATTCTACCTTCCTGAGACCTGTGAAAGCTTCATGAGGGTTAATATTAATTTTTTAAGATGAATTTATGTTCTAAAACTATTTTCATATACAAATGATCTCAATAAGTCTATACAAGTTCCTTAAACTCCCTTTTAAGCATTGAAATCTAAGATTCTAACTTTTTTATGACTTGATGACATATATTATAGTTATTTAACTAATCTAAGGAACTTTTAAATATTTTATTATGGATCATTCACTTTTGTGGGCTTTGGCGTACATGGGAATTAGCAAAAATCACCTTTTTCCTCATAAAACATTACCTTAAAGTCCATAAAGGAACCTTAAACTTTCCAAATCAACACGAAATGTTTATGAAAGGTGATGAAGGGATTAATGACTTTAATAAATAATTAATGACCTTATAAAACATATTTACCAACTCTCATTAATCCATGATGTGACTAGACCACTACAAGACCAAAATAAGACATTACCTTAATTTTTCCAAATTTACCTTAAACAATGTTAACAAGGTTTTATAAGACTCTTTTGAAGACCACATAAGGAATGAAAAATCTATGAACAATTTTCTAACACATGGAAAGAATTTTTTTCCTATAGGGGTTGATATTTTGACCTTGGGGGTCAAAATTACTCAACAAAAATATTCTTGTTTAGTTTGCAAAGGTGTAAACAACATAATTTGGAACAAGAGACTATTAACTTTATATTTTTTAATGGAATAATTTAAGAATTCATGTAATATTTAGATGTCACGGGAAAGGAAATGTCTCATAATTATCACTTTAAAATATCAGTCTTTAATGCAAAAAATACTCAAGGTATGATGAAGAAGACATGTTGAAACATGACATTACCATCATTATCTAAATATCAGATCCCATATATTTAAGGTAACAACATGATATAGGATATGAAACATAAAATCATTGATCAACTATATGCATAAATGGAAAAACTACATGCATAAAAAATACATGAATAGGTAGAACAAGCTTTGGTTGAAGATTTATCAAATTGTTTCAAGAGGAAAACATATTTTAGATGCCACACTACTCATGTAAACATGGCCAATTTACATTAGTTTCCAATCCATCCATGGAAAACACAAAACCTAAATAATTATTTGTACCCACCTTTCAATCAGTGGAAAACCCCATGGGAAGGAAATTAACCATGATTTAAATATAATGTTGGGCTTCAACAACCACACTTTTAATAAAACAAACTTTGAAGCTAAACAATATTGTATAAATTATAGATGTTAATGTCAGGTGGATTAAGAACATAGATGTTTTGTTTTTCACAAATATATTTAGCTTTGAAGGCTATGATCAAATAATTTCAATATAATAATGGCATATTGATAACTTGAGTAAAAGTTGATGCAAGACACATTAATTAGGAAACTCTTACAAAGATGCATGTATATGAAGAAAAGTGTGAAATTTTTAAATAAAACCATCTTGAAGTAACATAATGCATGCAATTGTTAAGTAAAACCAACCTACAATAATGTAAATGAGTGCACCTATTGAAGGAAACCATCCATGATAATAAAAAATCATGCACTTGTTAAAGAAAACTAGCCAATAGTAATAGAAATACAACCATTTTTAAAATAAAACAAACATGTATCAACATAAAAATATGCATTTTAAAAATAAAACTAGCCTATAGTAATATAAATGTATGCCTTGTTGAATAAAACTAGCCTAGAATAATAGAAATACAAGGACTAGTTAAATAAAACGAGCCTATAACAGTTTAAAAACATGCACATGTTGGAGAAAACTAATATAAAAAAATTGACTTAGCACTTGATATTAAACTAGACAAATCTAAAGCTGAGTATATGTGTCAATATATCTTTATGCTTAAGGACTATATATAAGCTATAAAAAATAAAGATTGAGGAATACAGTACTTGTATAGAGCTCAAATGGGACCTTGGACACCAGTACAAATAAATCTAGGCTCTTGGGTTTTTATTATTTCATTATTATAATGTTGTCTATTATTACTATACAATTCATGTTGGGAATTTATTCCCACCTCTTAGATTTGTAAAAAGTAGCCACATATCCAATGGCTAAGGTTTCAATACCACTCATAGAAACCACCACCAACTTGATATTAATAACCATATTCCTAAAAAAGCATACCTCCCCCTATAAAACAACATTTCATGTCCAACTTGCATATAACGCAATAAAAATCTAGCCACCTAGCTTGCAATAACACACCTCACATATCAAATAAACTAAATAGAGTAACATATTCATGCAAGGATTGCAAACCTATTCACATGAGTCATAATAGTAAGTCTTAAAAAAAATTCCTTACCAATAATGATCCAACCTTTGATCCCCATTCATTTATAACTAAGGTTGTACTACTAAACATTTACACACAAAAACTAGTCTTGGTATAAAAAAATTGGTTTTGTAAATAAATTAAATATATTTTTTTGTTTAAATGGATTCATGGGAATAATTTTAGTATAATAATTCTACATATCACTTGAGACACACACTAATATTTGACTATTTTAGCCCCTAAAAATAATGTTGTAGCTATTCTACAACCATTGATGTAGGTTAACCACTACGTAGTAATCTACATCCAATATTATAGGTCACGTGTAACCAATAATGTAGTTTACTTCAAGCCATTGCATATTCATATACAACCATTGTTATATCTTACATATATCCACTTTTTTATCTTCCTGCAAACTATTTTAAAAATTGGTTGTATATTAAGATGTAGTGGTGCCACAAACATTAACGAGTCATAACTAAATTATATAGGATCTATATATTAGGTAATGTGGTGATTTTAAAACAAAAAAAATGTTCATAATGTAGTTTTTTAACCACCCTCCCAACCCTTATTGAATAAAAATAAAACCCTTTGCTTGGACAATAGGGGTTTTGATAAATATCCTACTTAGTATATTCCCACCATTCAGAAATAAATATAGACATAACCTCCTTTATCTATATACAGAATAAAAAATCTATCTATCTATACCATTTTATCAAATACACTAATTTTAATCTTATATAGATCATCTCAACTATAATATATTCATATGCTATTGAGGATGCCATTATTTTCCACTATTTTTCCCACATTAATAATGTCTTAGGCATATTTTAAACAAAACTTTAGTCCATTATATAATTAACTAACATTGTTTTAAATTAGGGGTAAAAGCAGGTTTTGAAGGGGCCCCGAAACCCTTTTACAGAGAGCAAAAAAAGAACAACAAAGCCCACAGGCAACACCTAAAAAATACTATAGAGAAGTAGCAAAAACATGTTTTGAATGGTCCTGAAACCATAAGAGATACATCCGGTCAAAACCCAGAAACAGAAGTCTGGAGGTACAACAAACAAAAGCTAACAAAAGAAGAACAAAGATCTGTACCAGTTTCTTTACCAACAAGAAGGACCAGATTATTCATCCAGTTCCAGTATCAAGTTCATGGCTTCTTTTTCTTTCAAAGCAGTTTCCTGGGTGGTAACCTCCAGCAAAGCTCCTTTTTGTGTATCTTTCTTTCTGGAACTTTGCCTTGTCCTTTTGCTGGGACCCTCTAGTGCTTTGGTCTCCTCATTGGCTCGTTTACCTATATTGATAGCAGCTGCACAAATGTTGGACGTTACTTCCTCCATTTTCTTTCTGTTATCCTTTATTAACTCCCAGAGATTGTTTTCGTAAGCTTTGAGCTTCACAGGGATCTCGCTTAACTGATTTTCCATGTTGTTTACTTTGTTCCAAGCAGCTTTCAGAGAATCTTCCAAAGTTTCCGCTTTTTTCTTGAGATCAATGATCTCCCTACACAACCAGGAATCAAATTGGGAAGAAGACTCAGCTTTACTATTAACCCAAGTCATAGGAGTGTGTATTTCATCATTCTGATTCTTCCCTCTCCAATCCTCAGACTTTTTATTTGGGCTATTCCTAGCTTCTTCAAAGAAGTCATCTTTGCTCTTTTGTTCCCACTCATTGATTCCATCTTCAATTTCCATCTCCATGTTTTGAATATCTTCCTGGACAGATATTTCCTTTTCTTTCTTAGAAGTTGGGTCCTCACCAGGATCTTCCTGGACAGTGTCTTCTTTCGCCACTTTCTGGTTTTCCTCCATCTCTTTTATTCTGGTAACAGAATCCTCCTCAGTATTGACTTTATCCTTTTCAATTTCCTCCGATCCTTCTTCATCATTACTAGAGTTGGTATCCCAGCTCTCTGTTCCATCTTCTTCCTCCGATTTTTCCTTCTCAAGTTCTTCAAATCTCTCCCGACCCCTTTCTTCTTCTGCATTCTGTTTATTAGGACTAGGGGTCTTAATTTTTCCTCTTCTGCTTACATTTTCATTCTTTTTATTCCCTATCAACTTATTTTTCCCCTGTTTTGGATACTTAACCAATACCCTATTCTTGCAATAGCCTTCAATAAGCAGAATTAGGCCTTCATGAAGAATAGGGCGCAAATCCTTTTTCCTATGAGCATAAAGGCTTTGAATCAGGGAGTATCAAAGATAGAAAGGAAAAGACAAGCTAACCTTATGCCTGAAGTGGTTGAGGAAGACAAAATGGAACTTATGCTTTCTTAGAATTCATTTGAACTATCAAATGAATGAAACAACTAAACCATCATCCACAATATTGTAAGTTGATTAACTTAAAGAAGCTATGATCAAATTATTCCTCAGCCAAGATTGTATGTAATGACAAATATGACCAAAATTGCAACACTATTATTTGGTTTCTAATGATGATTATTTTGTATAATGCATGCTAATTATATTTTTTAGGTCTTGCAAGATACTCTTATGACATTTGAGGATAAAATATACTACATTATCTTCATATCCTCACCAATATTTTTCCTTGCCCAAATGGATGGATAATTAAACTATGCCTTCCAAAACATTAAAAAACATGTTTTGGCACATCAATCAACTACATGATAAAATTTTAATGCCTTCATTATGATTATAAAAGCTATTAATCATTTTTTTCATTACTATATTTCATTTTCTTATCCATATTGGTATCTCAATCATGGACTGGATATTAGCAGTTTCATGATTATATAGCTTTTATTTCCTTAATAATATAATGGAGCCATCCTAGATGAAGCCTAAATTAAATAATTATATTGCTTATATTTATCACGACTAACATCTACTACACAAGTCTGTAGGTGGATGTTGAACATATTCTTACACTTTTGGGATTGTTAACAACTTGATACAAATACATATTTCTCAGTATTTATCCATGTATGTAAATACATATTACAACCACTAATGTGCTAAATGTTGGCATCTAGGGAACCTGCACACTATAATTCTCTTTTTAAATCAACCTCACATAACCTAGAGTCCACCACTAAGAATCATGTGTCATGATTGGTACAATCAATAGGGCTATTTCTATTGAAATACTAGAGACCACTTCATAATTTTATACACAAAGATAAACAAGATGAAATTTAGGCAAGTGGTTAAAATTTTTAAGCACATTAGACAATAGAACATGGAGGATGATGTGTTGATTATATTGTGATTTCCTCCTCTTCAATAGACATCTCTTCCACTTACATCAGTATGTATAAATTTATGCAGAAAATTAATTTTTTGGATTGATTTAGGAGGTTTTAGTGGGTATGGTACAAAATCATCCTATCCCATCCATTCCATTATTATTTCTTCAAAATTTTAAAATTTTCAAAATAAATATATACAAAAATAACAATGAGAACCTTTAGGCATTATTGATAGTCTTCACTTAGAAAACCATATTTTGGCTAACCAAGTGTCAAATAAAGAACCTTGATTAGAAAACCATATATTTGGCTAGCCAAGGGGAAAATATAAAATAATAAATAATTAAAAAAATATAGATAAAATAATCCATGATGTATTTTTAATTTTTCAATCATTTTTAATTTATTATGGGGATATTAAGACTTTAGGAAGAGCTCCCAATTGTTACAAGTTCCTGAAGTAACATGATTGTCATTAATAATGAAAAAAGATTACTATTTTTAGGGTTTGTAGGGTCTATGTTCTTAATTTTTACTACTTACCCTATTATTTATTACTTTCATTCTTTCTAGGGATACAAATCCATGTTCTTACCTTATTCATGTAGTCTTGCATTCTCTTGTCCTAATGGTGTAATGTTATCTTTTTTTACATAAAAACATTAATTCCTAATCATATTATATAATCCACTAATATATCTTTGTCCTAAAACAAGTTTTCTAACCAATTTTCCTACTTGGACATATTCTTTCTACCTAGATGTTTGGTTTTTTTAGTCGTAAGACATCCTAAAAGAATATTGTTTCATTTTATGCATATGTCAGTTACTTTATTGGAATGATTTTCATTTAGTGCACATTATAAATAAATAATAATGATTCTATTAGATTTTACATTTTCTTGATTTCCAAGATAAACCTATTTTTCAACTCTAAACTATCCTACATGTTCTACTCTTTTGTAATACTTTATTATTGATTTCATCAATTAGTTTCACCTGGATGACTTCTTTCTACCACTTAAATGCTTCTTCTACCAATATAATTTCCATTATCATCATATTTTTGGTAAAAAACTATAAAATCATAAAATTATACTTTTTATTTACTCATATATTTTTTCTTAACATTAAATTATGAAATTATATCATTTTGTGTGATCCTTTTCCCAATCTTTATATATACAAGACATGTCCCTAATCCATATTCTATAAAATTTGACTTTATTATTCTATTCCCTCCCATTACCTTCCACCTATATTAAATTCCTTCTCATACCCTTCCACATTTCACCTCATCTATTCCATTCTCAAACTTTACACCTACATCTCATGTCAAAATAGTATTCCATTTAATGAATTACATATTAATTAAAATAACCCTCTCATCATACGAGTCCTCATCAAAAAATCAATAATTACAACTATACTTCATGATGTTAATTATTTATTATTCTTTGAGAGATTCATAGGGTCGAATAAGGATGTCTATGTAAAAAAGAAAAAAATAAGAACAAAAATTAGCCACATCTAAAGAATAAGATGAGGTGGTAAAAAAATTAAAGATAAAAAAAGACTTGTGATTTGACAGTTATTATGTTTACATGTATGAACCAACAACAAATGATAGTTTGAATAAGTTTTTGGGGAAAATTTTTCTCTAAAGGCTCCTAGTATGGTTGCATAAGGACTATAACATTTTAAGTTGGGGGGTAAAATGAGGTAGATAATGACACTCACATCACATATTATAAAATATAAACCCATTATTATACCTTTATCCATATTTATATCCTTGTTTCATATGTTTATTATTGTGATATAAATTAATGATTTATAAATTAAATAATATAGTTTAATGGTTGTATTATGTGGATTTAATTATAGTGGAATCCATAATATCTGAGACACCTATAACTATATGAATTATCTATATTTTTTTGATGTCATGCAACCATTGAAATTTTTACCTACAACCACTATCTGAGAACACCCATAACATCTATTTGAGATTAACCACAACCACTACCCAAATATCATGCATAACCACTACCCATAAAAGGACTCAAAATCATTGGACATGTAAATAAATTATAATAATGACAATTAGAGTGCATTTAGAGCCAAAGATATGATCCAACGAATCTATGGATGAATATTATATTTATTCCTAATTATTTTATAATAGTTTATTACTTGTATTATTATAAAAATATGGCTTTATTTTTTGTATTATTGTAACCAACTATATTTTGAGGAAAACCATAATATTTATGGTTTCAACCATTTGATTCTTTTAAAATTTAAATAAAATACTTACCTCCCCTATATAACTAGTAAAGCTCAAGGTGAGAAGAGAGTTAGTTAAGTTAGTATAAGAGTAAGTAAATATTTAATATCTTGGAGTAAAGAATAAAGATAATGTAATCGTTTTTGTCAATATAGCATATCATAATGTTTATGAAATAAAATCAAGATGGAGTAACTTCACTATAGAAAATGAGGGGAAGTCAAGGTCTAGTCTAAACAAGGAAGTACCAACTCAAATATTTGGTAGAATAATTTCTCATCCATTATCTTAGTTTATTTTTGTATTATTTGTGTGTGTATTTCTCATTTCATTTTGAATAATTATGATGTGTGTGTTTTATTTCATATGTGTATAATCATATTCCATTTTGTATATTTAATTAATTAATTATGGGAAGCTTCCAACACTTAGATTCATATTTCCTTTCCAAAATAGAGATTTGCATTTCATTTCAAAAACAATCTTGATTTAATTTATGCAGATTCCCATTTCCCTTCCAAATTAGAGATTTATATTTCATTTTTTAAACAATTCTTATTTACTTTATGCATTTTTTCTTTATGTAAATTCCTTTTCATGCAAGCATTATTACAATTCCTATCATTTCCATTTTGAAAGTGTGTTTTTGTTATGAAATAATTAGGACCCAAAATTTCAAGAGAGACTAGTGTCACACATACAATTCACATCCCTTCAAATACTACACCCATAGGTTGAAAATTTAATGATTGTATCATAATTAATAAACCAAGTGGATAACTTCTTATTGATCATAGGTTAGCGGGGTTGTACATATAGTGATTAAAATACATTATTTTAATTATGTATTATGTTTTTCATGTCATAATACACAATCAAGTATCATATTATTTAACATGAAACATCATATGAAAATCATAGACAAAGCATACTAATCTACACAATCAACATATGTTATCATCACATATATAAAAAACATAGTTTCCATAAAAATAAATCTATAATTAATATGAGTTTGAAAAATTAATGTGTAATTAGTGTAAATAGTTTAATATGATAAATAGAAATGGTCATAATAAGTTGTAACCTATGTGAAAATCTACCAATATTCCCCCAGTGAAAGTATGCTTTCAATGTAGGAATAATATCCTTTTGATGTAGTAAAATCATGCATTTAAATGTACATGTCATATATAAATTATGTTTTTTTACATCCCAATCATATGTTCTATAAAACATGTGCATAGATAAATTGGATGAATAATCTATCATATATTTTAAATCATAAATAAATCATGTAAACTAGCAAAACGTGTCATACATAGGTCCTAATTTTTAGTTTTACAAATATTTTTGCTAAATATATTTTTGAGATTTTTATTAATCAAGATTATAAATTATGTGAATCTAAAAGGATAAAATAGCATCCCATGTATGTAAAAATTCATGTAAAGACTAGTGATAAATTAACAAACTCTAGGTATATGTTCTCATCAAATTCTGACATCTCATCATTATAATCATCACTGTACATGTTTGTGTCAATCAAATATGCATTTATTTATTGTATTTATTAAATATCATGCATACATATAACATTTTATTCAATTTTTCATGAGGTATCATGATTTTTATTATGAGATAATGTTTTCTCACTTGTATTTTCTTCCTTTATCTTTTAGTGCTTATTATTTCCATCATATTCTATCTTGATCATAATTCATTCATGGAATAAATCTCATTTATTTGAAATGTAAATTATAGCCTACATTTTTTTAATCTATTTTTATCTAACTATATCCCATAATTATTAATTAGGGTAAAACAAATTATTTTTGTATTAACAACCTTAGACCCACAAGTGATCGATAATGTAACATGTCCAATCAATCCACCAAGATGTATATTTTGTTTTAATTCATCTATGTTATGATTTAGTGGTTGTAATAATAAAATTGTGCATGTTTTTCTCTCTTCTTCCTCATTCATATAATTTGTCATAAATATCTACCATTAATGCATAAAATAATATTCAATATGTTTTGTCATTGACACTTTAACTCTATGCATGCTTTGTTTCTAGTTTTTTAATATTAGAAACCACAACTGGTGCATTTTATTGCATCTAATTCACTATGATAACACATTCATATTTAAAATTATAAATATTTTATGCTAATTTTTCACAAGGATCTCTTTCATGTCCAAATACTATGTGATAATTATACAATAACATCTTTCATTAGTTGATGTTATACCCATAGTTATCTATCGAGTCATACATAAATCCTTCAAATGTATATCAAGTAATTTATATAGTTTAGTACTCGGCATATCTTGTGCCCTATTAATCTATAATTTAATATCTTATTTTATACCATAGGATCTATATTTTTTTACTAAATTTGTCATAAAGGGATGGTGTACACCTTTAATGCATATTTCAATGTGTTATGCCTATTTTTTCTCCAATTATGTTAGATGTGAAAAATAATTTCTTAAGTGGAGATTTTTTTATTAAAATACCTGCTTGTGAAATTATATTACAATAAATATTATCACCTATGCCATTATTAGTGTTTAGAAGGGTTTCATTTCATTTATCCCCTTTTCATATTATTTACTACTTGGAATATTTTATGTATTCTTGTAGGCCAATGAGTGTAAAATTTAGATGATAAATAAACTAATCAATATTTTTTTAAGATTCCATTCATGTAATCATCACTATAATATTCTTCCCTCAAAATATGTTTTAGATACACTAAATTTACTACTAAGGGATTTATGTTATCTTATCTTATTTTATGTCCTTTATTGTCATTTGTTAGCTCAATTTTTGTAGACATGTCCTTTTTGTTATCTTTTCTTGACTTGATAATTTCATATGTATGCATCCAATCTAGTGGTAAGATATGTGATGGAGGTATTTTTATCATCAAAATTTAAAAATTTGAGGAGGTTTTTCAATCCTCCTCACTTAAGTTATATCATGGAGACACCTCTAGGATATGGATGGCCTAATCACTGAGGTGAATATCTAGATAAGGTTATCTCCCTTTATGCTATCACCCTAAAACCACTACTAGACCTATTTATTGATGGGAAAAGGGAGAGAGAACTAAAAGTAAACTAAACTAGGGAGGTGATACATCAAATTAATAACCTCCACCTAACCATACTACACTAATAACATAAATTATGCATGAATATGATAAAAATACTCAATGAGGACCTTCCAGCATGAGTATTTCAACATGGAGGTCATAGAAAATGGGTTAAAAAGAAGGGATAATAAAGAGGCCTAAAAAAAGCACTAATGAATGAAATCCACTTATATACTATGAAAGGCTATCTAAACCCACCATGTGACCTGAAATAAGACAACCCATTTTTGAATAGGTAGTATAGGGCAAATGAGAGAGATTTAAGGTACTACTACTAGCATTCATCAATAATCACACAAGTACACTAGTTGTAGGCATTTGAAAAGGTAAAAAATAATTTTACTCAACATTAAAAGGCATAGTACAAGTGTCCAATTTAGTAGGGATTATACATACTCATCCATAGGATACAGTCAATGCCAAAAATAGGCATATATATAGAATAATATGAGAAGTAGAGAGAGGAAAGAGGTGTACAATATGTCTATGATAAGTGTCGCTTCATGATGATAAGTTGCAATAAATAAATATACAAGTAGGCATTTATGAATATTATCATCAACATGTGTATGATTGATATGATCATTTTCCTCATCAAGGGTGGTGTGGAATGACTCTTCACCTTCTAGGATGACTCATCAACCTCATTTGAAACTGCCCATTCTTGGTTTAGAAGGAGTTACAAGTCTTTGTCTTGACATGTGTCATTATTTATCATGTTTATTGGAGTCCTCCAATTCCATCCTAAGTTAATTCAATGTCTCTCTCAACCTTGTTAGGATGAGGATTAGGACTCAATCTTATTCAAACTGATAAGGACCTACATTTGATTGAGAAGCTTACTTGATTCAAATGAAGATCACAATAACAAGTCTATCTTTCCATCATTGGACTAGTTATTAATTGAATATTGATATCACATATTTAATACCTCTTAAACACCTTATAAGGGATCATTCCACCCTTTTTTAGGTCTAAAACAATCTCCAAGATTGAGGTACAAGTGTATTAGGTTTGATAAGAACTCTTGATAGCATGTTTGCTCAACATTAATTGTCTTGAACCAATTAATGATGTTGCATTCATTTGAAACCTACATGTGGGTATTTATAATCATATTACCTTTCTTTATCCATGTCATAGCTGAATTCAAGGGACTTTTTAAGGATTTAATTAGTCAACTTTCATGAGAAGCCATCAAAAACTACATTTTTAGGCCTACAATAGTCATTATTAGCCCTATTTAAATACAAAAGCACCTCACACGTGCCAAAATAATGACTCCATCATGTTATAAATGTTATTTAGATACCATAAAAGGAGTTTCTAATTTGTACCAATCTATTATATGCATTTAGAAGACTAATCTTCTCCATCATGTCTCTTGTAGAGTTTTAGTAGTGTTTAGGAGTGTACAACTTCTTAAGGATAATTCATAAAGGTAAGGCTACCAATTACCTGACCAATGCCATAATTTTTGAGTTCATATAGGCACCTAATTTTACCTAAGAAATTTTTGTCCCATGTATTTCTTCTTGGAATATCTATGTAGAGTTTTAGGCCTTCTCAAGCTTCAAACAAGGTGACATGAGTGGTCTCACCTCTTAAGCATTATTCATGAATTTTTAGGATTTAGTGAAAGAAAAAACACAAATATTTTAATGTTATAAATGTTATCCATCTTTCCCATAATTCTCATTATCCCATGAAATTTTTTAATGAAGTTATAAGCTTAGAAAAATAGCCTCTCAAGCATTACAAGAATGTGTGTAGCGGCTCAGAAAGCATTTTAGGCCTAGAATCCTTAAAAATGAGTGTTATTATTTATAATTACCTCTATTGGGTATGTAAAAATCTATTATATTTATCTCAACATTTTCCTAAAGGTTCTTTCTCTCTAATTGATCCTAAACTTGACTTGCTTATACATAAGGTTTATAGGTAGATTAGTGCTTTTGATACTAACTATTATGTTTTGGCATATTATTAACTTACAAGGAATTAAATATTTTTTCATAGATATTACCATGAATTATAAATATCCCAAGGCTCTCAAATATTTAAAACACCTCAAAAGGTGAGTAGGTGCACATTAGGCCTGCAGGTCTGTGTTTAAGTCTTTTAACTATAAATATGAAGGTACACCTCATACCATTAGCACTCTAATGGTTTTAAATGATGTTATAATGTGTATCTTGACTATTTTAAACCTTTAAATACCTTTTAACCTTTTAAATTTCCATTAAATAGTGTGATTTTCTCAATTTTACCTATAACATGTCAGTATATGTCTATTTAGGCTTCATGGTTCAAAGTGTAAGCATATTTTTATTTTTTGCACTTTCATCATTAATCCAAGATTATAATGTTTACTTAGGATCTTAATAAACTTTATAAAAAAACCTCCTGGTCTTTCTTTATCCATCACAATATTATCCTTTCTTGAATTTAGGCCTATGACAGGGATGTAGGTAAGCATTTTAGGCCTTTTGGCTATAAGTGGTTAAATTAAATTTTATAGGGTAAACCAAATTTATTAAAGTTTTTTTAATGAAAGGATATTTAAATCACATTTCCTTATAATATACTTCAACCTTTTGAATCCTTAAAACATAATACATACATTCTTTTTCTCCTACTACCTGTTGGTAGTTATTAGGCCTAAAAACCTTCATTTTAATAATGATCTACATTCTTAAACCTATTTGATCCATTGGTATCATTATATAAAATGTGTTAAATTATTTTTATATATATATTTTTACTCTAATATAATTATGATACCTTGAATGTGCATATATAATCTCCACAGTCCTTCCTTTGGGTTCACAAAGTCCTACTTAGTCACACAATCCACTTGAGTTTTAAGGTGGGATAATGGTCTGAGAAATTAGGTTCAAGTGATTTATATCTTTGAATAATGAAAATGACATTAGATTATGAATTCAAAATTAAATTTACCCTTTCCACTAAAATCATTTCATTATAATAGTGACCTATAAGTCTATCGATATGTAGGTCATAATCTTCATTTAAACTTGGCTTGAAAAGAAACTCCTAGATATTGACCTCTAAGATTTCCACCTTAAATACATTATTGATATGTTTTTAAATAATATATTAATATTATATTACATATTTAATAGTTTTATATCTTAAAATTACACCCATGTTTAAGAATCTTTTTTTGCCATGACTACAAGTCATAACTAGCTTAACCACACATGCATGGTTAACTACCTTTCCTTGAAATTAAATTACTCAATGGTGTATACATATGTCTCATTAGGACTTATAATTTTTAATACACTTATAAACATCTCATTTCATTCATCACATGCACTGAAAACACCTCACAGTTCATACAAACTTGATTATTTTGCTAAAACCATCAAATTAAGATCATTTGACACTGCACCAATCATGAGCATGAGGAGACTTGAGATAATATGATGTTTTAGTAGTATAAGAGTGATAAATATACCCTACACAAACATTTTCATGCATTAATTCAACTTCATAACCCTAGATTTGGAGAAAATTGACCCTAATGGGGTTTTTAGTTCTTTTTCTACACCTTAACATTTTAATGATTATTTATGAAGTTAAGAAGCCTAACCAGAGAAAAAATTACATAAAGTGAAAGGTAATTAGGTTCCCCTCCTATGGACAAGATATTTTTTTCCACCTATGGCCAAGATATTGTGTTCCAAATTTCTCTTTCCTAAAAGTACCTTCCATAAACTAGTTGACTGTTGTGAGTTGCCAAGAACGATGGAGAAATGGAGTGGGTTTTTACATTATTTGACTCTATAGATCCACTTTTTTCATGAATTTGGATTTTATAAGACCATGGATACATTTTTAGGAGTTTTTACATTTCCCATAAATATAAACCCTCTAAAAAAGACCTCCAAAAACATTCTTTCTTAAAAAAAATTATGGTTCTACCCTTTGGAACTATTGGAGATGGTGAACTAGGTGACTTTTCATCTTCCCTTAACTTTTACAGACATGGAAGAGAGTGATAAAATGTTTAACTTCCTTCTTTTCATGAAAATATCTAAATAAATCCTCATTTATATGTTTTATTATGATGAATGGTAGTTACAAAGGGACTCCAATGTTGGAAAATAGTTATATAAGACATTTAAATGGTGAGTATAGATAAGTACAAATATGATGTCATTACCAAGGTGTTAGCTGAATTTAAAATACCTCTACTACATGATATAAACTTCATATTTGCTTTTTACTAGCAAGTATCATCTCAAGATTAAAATGCAAAATAAAACTAAAGTAAGTAAAATACCTTAATATTATTAAAATTACCTTAATATCTCCAAATTTATTGAAAAAAATATGATAAACTTACTATATTTTTTCTTTGGTCAATCTGGTCAGCTTTAGACCATGGTTATCCTAGAAAGGTCACCACCTTGTCTCTTTGAGCATTGTTCCTCATCAACTTGATTTCATACTTAACCTTAAATCTGTAAAAATTACCTTAAATAATGATAAAAACATAAGGAATACCATAAATAATTACCATTTTATGAAAAGATAAAGTGACTTGACTCAAATGCTAACTCAACCATCCTAAATGACTATAAGATACTAAGGAAGACAGATTACCAACCACACTAGATAATTAATGAAAAATAAAAGACATTCATAATGGGTATCAAAAAATTTAAGATCAAATACATCAAAGTTTCAAATGACCCTCATTCATGGTAGCCAAATTTTTAGTTCACAGGTATTATATTATACTAAAACATATTAGATTTTGGATTGTATCCATCACTAGGTTTTGCTAATTTGCAATATTTGAAAGGTTAATTTTCAATAAGACATGCATATAAACATCCATTATAGATAAAAATTATGCATTGGTAAAAATTAAATTATACATATTCCATCACATGAATCCATGGTCTACCCACTAGTAGGTTAAAATTTAAGTTATTAGGATTCACATGAACCATAATATATTTTCTTCGCTCCTATTATGATATTCAAATTAATGTATCCTAGATATTAGATAGGAACATTGTGAAATCCTCTAATTTATTATGTGATTTATAAATAGAGTCCATATTCACACCTAATTTATTCAAAATGTGACATTGAATATTTTCAATATTGACCCATTATCTATCAAGGTCAATTTGACTCCTTTATTTTTTATATTGAATTTAATGAACAATGAGGGATTTTTATTTGTAGTGTGATCAGTTGACAAGTCATCCTTTTCAAAATATATTATGTGATAACTATTCTTTGATATATTTACCATGACTATAAAATAACATGGTTTTATGTAATTTGGTATAGTTATGTCATACAATGCAACACATAGGATATTATTATACATGGTTTAAATTTTGAGTAGCTCTAATATGGATATTTTATCTTGGTAATTATTAAGTTGATGAATGGAATCATAGTCTTTAGTTGAATTATATTGTATGGTGGGAAGAGAGGGATGAGGTGTGAAATTATCACTACCTTTATTATGTTGCACATGGTGTGGAACCTTATCTATTCTAGTTGTAATAGCATGGAACAGAAAGACCACTAATATACTTAATAAAAATAATGGAAGTAGGATAAGATAGCATGATCTTAAGATTTATGGGAATGAGGAACAAAAGCAGTTATATATTCCCTATGAAATTTTATAGTAACTAGAAGCATATAAGAATATATATTTATATAATATGATTTTTTAAGGTGAGACACCATTTATTCATTATTAATTTCAACCTTAGTTTTATTCCATGTTAGTTTAAACCATTTCATTACCTATTTTTAAATATGTTACATATTATAGGAAAGAACCATATAAGTATAACTATCACATATTGAATTAGAACATATAAACTATATATATATATATATATATATATATATATATATATATATATATATATATATATATATATATATATATATCAATGATATCTATGATGTTTCTATATGAGTAAGTAAAAATCATAAATCAGATCTATAATCCTAATGGAAAAATATTAAAACCTTAAAAATATAAAAGGAACCCAAAATGGAACCTAGGGTTGTCCATGATTAAAGGAATACTAAAGAGACCTAGGGTTTTATATTGAAACCCTAAGATAAAAACACAACATATAATAAGAAATTACAAATTATATATGAAAATCAGATGTAAATAAATAAATATGAAATAATAGGATATAAGAATGAAACCCTAAATTAACCTATGGTTTTATATGTTCAATACATAGAATGGGTACCCTAGAATGTTTTATCTTATTTTAGATTTAGTTATTTGAACAATCTAATAAATTTAAACTAATTCAAAATATATAATATATGTCTAAAAAAATTTTTTTTTTTTAATATTTAAATATCATTAATAAAACACTAAATCACCCAAGGGTGAATAAAAGAGGTTCTACCATAGAGGTAGATAAATGTAAATATCCAAACATATATCTAAGTTTTACCAAAGTTAATGATATGACAATATAAAAAGGCTCATACATGAGGCATCGACAAAAAAAAATAAAAAACACAAAAAAATATAGTACAACCACATGATGATAGCATCACCCTCAAAGTGAATTAACCATCCAAAGTCTCAATGTTTTAAACATTATAATTTAGATTCTCAAGTTTAGGTCCTGACTGCCAAGTTTCCTTAGGTCCCTTCAGCATGTCCTCTTCAACCAAATTCTCTAATAAAAAGTATCTATCAACTTTTTCCAATAAAGGTCTTAAACTATTATCTTTGTTAATTCCATTACCTTAGTTGCCTCTTGCACCCCCCTTGTTTCGATCATTTTGTCTAGTTTGCTCATCAATTCATGAAAGTTATTATGAAATATTTTCCATGTTTATTGTTGCTCTTCAATTGGGATCAGATAAGGCCCCCAAAATTTCATAAACACATCCTAAGAAATAGAATTATCCATCATCAGTATAATAGTGTTTAAAGCAATTACTTCCCCACCTATCAAACTACCCCTAGAATTAGGTTTGAATGGGATGGAGAATCTACTAAGTTCCATATATTCCTTCATTGCATCCATCTAGCACTATGTACCATTATTATCCAAACTAGAATAATACATCCAAGACTGAATGGGGTCTTTATCCTATTCAAAGTAGGATTCCTTGATACATGACTAGTCATATTATGAGATATTCACCTCTATAGAATTAGGATGGAAGAGGCTCCAATTAGGGTGTGGATTGAGTTTGGGGTACCCACTAGTTTCCAAAATATACTCCAAAGTTACTTTTAATAGATCTATCTATAGAAACCAATCTAATTGACTTTGAGGAATATTCAACTATAAATACATCTGCACAACCAAAATATTAACAATGACCTAAACTATGAATTTAATAAGTACCTTAGTTCTACCTTGAAAAATGTCTTGGTTCCTTTTCTTTCATATAAACCATAGAGTCTCAATACATAAAACCAACCAAAATTTGTGAAAAAATGGATGTATTTTCTTTTTAGAATAAACATATCCAAAATCAATATTAAACCAAGTAATTTTATAGTCAAAAACAATAGACCAACCATAGAGACAACATTTCCAAATCTTATCAATGTATTGGTAGGTAAGGAAAAGACGTCCAATTGAATCTACATCACTACACACAAGACAAAATGGGGGGAAATCACCAAATTTATCAATAACTTTACCAATCACTAACTTATTATACAATAATAGCCATCTAAAAAGAGATTTATTTGGTTCAAGATAGGAATCCCAGACCACTTAAAATATAAAGGCCTAACTACAGTAAGAGTCACATACATTCCACACATAGTTAAGTGATAGATAAGGGGATGCATGGAGAATAGTTTAAGATAAAGCATTTTGGTAGAGAAATCATGAAGGGGATGCCCTTTGATCCACTTGATACTATCCTATAATTCACTATCATTGTCAAGAGGATTCATTGAGTTATTGTCTTTGAGATATTATATTACCATGGAGTAAGTCCTACATTGTGTAGTAGGAATATGATACATGTGATTTATAATTTCCAAAGAGGACCAACCCTCTGGACCAAAGAGATCCTTAAAATCACTTAGACCTTTCTTGAATCATTATAAAGTAGAAAATACTCTAGTAAGGGCCAATAGATGGTTATTAAGGAAAAGGTTTGACCATATTGATTAATACCCTTGGAAAATATATCCCATCCAATTTAATAAATTTTTTTCAGTTATGAGGTATTTCAAAAGGTTCCAATCCTTCCAAATAAATGCAAAAATAGGAGAACCAACTACTTTAAAATAATAATGCTTAAGAATAATGTTAGAAATGTACAAGCCTTTACAACCTAATTTATGTTTAGACAACCCTCTCATAATGTTATTTCTAACCAAAATTTTCTAAGGCTCACCCCCCTTGAAGGCCTTGATGATCCACTTAACCACTAGGGTGATACCTTGAATACGTAGGTCTTTCAAACCTAAACCACCACTATCTCTTGGTTTATAGTAGAACTTCCAAGAAATTGCATGTCTTTTTATATTCCCCTTTCAATCTGACCATAATAAGTATCTAATTATTTTATGCACAAGGTTAAACTAAGTTTTGTTAAATATCCATCATGAAACATAGTATAAACTATATAATGAAAGAATTTTCTAGCAAACCTGAACTCTACCTGGGAGTGAAAGAAGGTGACCTTGCCACTTTTCAATTTTATTGTTAATTTTGGTTTATACCCATTCCCACATATTTTTGAGAGAGGTATTAAGATAAAATGGAACTCCCAAATATCTAACCAACTAAATGGGACCCTTCTAGTCCCACCTAAATTCATCAAGTTAGTCATTTTGGTTCTCCTTCCATCTTATCATATAAGACTTATGATAGGCAATTTTAGAGCCTAAGGCTAGACAATAGGTATTTAGTCTAGATATTAATTGTGCCAAATTATATTTGGAGAGAATAGAGAACAATGTTGAATCATCATGAAATACAAAATTATCATTTCCATCTAATTTGGAAGCTAGATACCTCTTATAGGGGGGCCTATAGCATTCATCCTTAATAGATAATATAATGCATCAACTACCAAGACAAAAAGGAAAGGAGCAAGAGGGAAACATTGTATAATGTATCTTTTTAATGGGAGAGATTCCACAATTTCCCCATTTACCTCAACAACTATAGAGGCATATTTGAATAGAGCTAATATCATTATACAAAACATGGCCTAATAACCAAAATCCCTAAGCATTATTTCAATAAAATTCCACTCTATTATGTCTTTAACTTTTTCAAAATTGAAAATAATCATTCCAATATCTTGACGAGAATATATATCCCAATATATACCTTCAAAATTTTTAGTGAGGTTATATAATATATATTTGCCTTGCACAAACCCAATTTGGATTTTTGACACCACTAAGGGTAATAATGAGGATTTTTTTTTTGATAAAATCTTAGCCAAGATTTTATAAAAAACATTGAGTAGGGTAATTGGTTGATAATTTTTAATAAGGTATATATCACCTTCCTTTGGAATGATTTTTATAACCCATTTTATTGATGTTCAAACAAATAGATCCCACTACCAATGCTTCTTTATACACTTCCAGGCATTTTGTAGAGATCTAGTCTTTATTTACTTTATTGAATTCAGCCAAGAATTCATCAATACCAGTGACCTTATCAAATTATAGAGAGTCAATCACACATCTGATCTCATGTAATGAGATCTCACTATCCAAAAATTATTCTTGAGGGGAGGAAACCTTTATTGGAATAATATTCTCACACAACACCCTGCTTTTCTCAATCTAATCATTTGACCCCTTAGTTGAGAACAAGTTTGAGTAGAAGTCAAGGAATTTTTTTTTGATATATTCTTGATCCTCTAAGACTTTATCATCCTCATTGATTCCTAATATTTTATGTTTTTGATGCTTAGTCTTTAAGAATCAAAAGAAAAATTTGGTACCCTTATCACTTAGCTTGAGCCAATTAATTTTGGATCTAACTTGGGCATCCCTAACATAGTAAATCTAATGATTCCTTAACTTATGTTTAATTGAGGAAAACAAATCTATAAAGGATTCATTGTTTGGATCGCATTGTAGGTTTCATTCCAAACTAATAAATTTTTCTTGGTAAATTTTGAAGGATTTCCTTTTTGACTTAGACTTAATTTATCCATATGATATGGAAATGTTTTTTGACATGCCCATTGAATTTTTCCAACAATCAATTTTAGAGTCTGAGTCTAAGGAAAAAAAATTGACATTCCATGCCTACTAGACACCATATGAACTTTCTTTCCTCAAGGTGGGACACATTGAGTTTACAATCCTTTTATGGTGATTTTCTCATCTTTTTCATCACTACTAATAGAAAAATTTTGTTCAATGGGGTGATTTATAATATATTAAAATTAAAAACCTTAACCACATTAACATCACCTTCCAGACAAATCTCAAAGGCATCTTTGCTCAGATAAAATCTATCAACTCTTAAGTAAAGCCTTCTAAATTCTGCCTAGTTATTACACCAAGTGTACTAGATTCCTTTACTTTTTGCTTTACCTTTATTCATGGGGCTCACCAATTTGTGAAATATTTTGAATTTGGACCAAAAAATAGCTCATTTTCTTTTCATATTTTAATGTCTTCTCATATTTTTTCCTCTCTTAATTTAATCATATTAAAATCACCCCAAAACAACCATGAAATATCTTTCATATTAGAAGCCAACAAGTTCCATAGTTCTCTTATTTATATGTAATCATTAGGTGATTATCTATTACATATTCTAAACATTTTAACATACTTGTTGATAACAACCCAAACTACCCTATTGCAAGGAGAGACACCATGATTCATAATATTTTCTTTCCAAATATGGTTGATCAAAATAGAAGCACCCCCTTTACCTCTATTGTGATTATTTGAGAAGTTGATTTCATTAGGACAAACATATACTAAGGTGAAGGAAATGATTGTATCAATTTTTTGACCTCCTAAAGAAGGATGAAATATAGTTTATCTCTAGAATGTCTAAATTATCTTACAATAGGTTTCCTATCTAGGGATTTAAGCCCCCTTACATTTTAACTGAGATTCTACATTACCATGTTCATGATTACTTAGTCTTATTATGAGACTTACCTCTCCCCTTATTTTGATACAATCTAGAGAAACATTATGGAAGCTTATCTTTCATATTCCTATTTTTAATTTTATCATCTCCACCTTTTGATACTCCATATTTTAACAATATTCCATCTTTGGCACAGGGACTTTCAAGGGATGTATTTTTAATAGCAATAGTTTTTATTCTTTTTTCCAAACCCTTTAAAGGTCCAATTATCCAAATTATTATGATTGGAGGGAATTTATTTTATAGCATCACCACTAGCCAGTACCTTCAGGACCTCTGTATTATTGGATATGTCCATTAGGGGCTCTATCTACTAAAAGAGATTATCAAGGGGAAATATAATCTCATTTCTCACTATATCCTTAGACTCAAAATTTAGTAGATTTATAGTACCATCTAAGGTCAGAGAGGGACCCCCTTAGAGAGGGGACTAACATCAATCATAACCTCAACATCTTGAACATGATTATTTTCCACTTTAGAGGGTAGCTTGGTTTGTTCCATGATATCATTTTGTTTACCCTTATCCTCAATAACCAGTGTATCAAAAAAATAGGTGTTTGGAGAGGTTCCCCACTATTAATCTCATGAGAAATTAATTTACTCTCAATAATATTTAAACCACCTTTAACTCCAGGGCCCTTATTAGGGGATGTTCTACCTTCCTCAAATTTAGTATTAAAAATAGGGTAAACAAGTGCCCCATTCAAGGTGGGAGGGGATTAAATAGAACATCATTTTTATTGATTTTAGGGCCTCTCTAAGAGACAATACCACTATTTTTATACATAATTAGAAAAGGGAAATATTTCCTCATTTAACCATCTATTTTATAGAAAAAACATGTATTGAGATTTCCTAATCCTTTTATAGGGAATATACAAGACCTTGTGTTTATTTCAAAAATGAGTTACTATGGAAATGCTTCTAAATGGTCTAAGGAAATCAAAACCCATGCATTCATATGGGCTAGAGACTACCTAGTATATTTAACCCTAGGTACCTCACCAATGGTTCTAAGGGCTTGAGGGATAAAAATACAATATATGTCTAAATTTAGAAAATATGAATTTAAAAATAAAGTATAATTTATTTATTTAAATCTACGTAAACCCCATAAATAATATTCTTATCATGTTTAGGTTTTTTTCTAGTCTATGATAATTTACAATCATTAGATAGGGTCTACAAGGTCTTTATGTTAACTTAGAATAGGAAACATACTATGAAATTAAACACAATTAGTCTAACACTACCTAGACACCTATGGAAACTACTATATTTGTGTTTCGTTCATTTTTTCAATGTAAATAACATTGATCTCTAACATTATCTATCATTACACCTTTTTTGTAAGTTTATCCTGTGTACCCAATGTTTTTTAGATATATTTGAATAATTATTTTTTCCCTTATATTTACCTCAAAACCATAGATTTCAATATTGAGGCCAATATGACCTAGAAGAATGGGTTAGAAAGGATGGTTTCAACTTATCCCAACTACCCCAGCTGAGTGTCTGAGAGGTGCCTATGTTCTAATACTTTAAAGAGGGATTATATTTCATATAGTTCTCCCACCTAACTATGTGTGTGCAATCATTGTAATAATATCATGATGTGAAATCATGTGTATGTCTTTAAACACTTTAAAACCTATGATTTTGACCTTATAATGGTATTCATAGATTTATCAAGGCCTACTTATTTGAGGGATTTTAGAATTGGAATATTTAGGGTAATTCTTCTCAATGTGAAAATGATAAATATATGTGATCTCAGTAAGTGTTATCTAGTAATGGGCTTATGCTTTATATGCTTATATTGTTGACTCTTTGGGTAATTTACCTCTAAAATGACATGAAATTTTTTTGGGTCAACCTAAATGAAATATTTAAATTTAATAAAATAGATTTTAGAGGGAATGTAAAATATTATAGCTAAGACAAACCACTATGATAATTATATCCTTTGAATGTGTCCATAGGTGTCCATAAAACATGAAATACTTATATGAGATTAAAATATAGTTTATATAAGTTGATAAGTTATTCAGGTAGAGGCTATGGAAATATTGTGTAATAATGGTAATTTGGGATGAATAGGGCCATAGATAAGAGATAGTTTAAGAAAGTTCCAGTTATCTATTTAATATACATGTATACTAAGGCTTGGTTAAAACAAACATTTTTAAGTTTCTAATACCAAATATAAGTGTTGATAATAAGGTAAGAATGGAATAAGTATTTTTTATTTTTTGATCATATCATCAAGTTTACATTTGGATAAAATTTATGTGGTGGGAAAATATGTATAAATTCTCAATTTTGCACTTAATATCTACACTTGAAATGTAAATGTGATGAATTTCTAAGGATATTTCTTGCTTAACTTCAATTTTTTAAAATAAATAAATAGTTTAAATTAAATATATATTAACTATGAGTTTGTGATACATAATATATAATTAGTTCTTCACATTTATTTACATGGAAAGATAATAAAAATAATTATTTATATTCAATGATTTACTAATTAAATTTATTTTAAAATGTATACATATGTATATGTTCTTCAAATACATATGAAAAATGTATAATTTTTGGATTAATCGATATATTTATTTATGCATATGCATAAGCATGATAGATAGAACTCTCTAAAATTTTATAGTTATGAATGTCTAAATTAGTTGTGAAAATTTCCTCTAGTCCCTAAATCATATTTTAGGGCATTCAAATGGGAATTTGGTGATCCCTTAGTCACAATGATTTAATATGTGTTTTATCTTATATATGTCTATGTGTTATATGTAATTATTTATTATTATGTCCTTACTCATGAATCTATATGAGAATTATATAATACATACATTTATTATTTAATTGATTTTTTATTAAAAAAATATATAATTAGAATTTTTTTGTGTTGTCATAATAAAGACTTTCTCAATGGAATGCATTAAAATCCATTAGTAGTCATGTTTATGATTTTGATCTATCCTATATAAAAATTAAATGGTGAGGATTCAATTATTATAAATTATTCTAGACCTTAATTATGATTTGAGGAGAGAAGTGAGATTTTCAATATATAAGATAATTGTCTTTGAAATATAATACTTAGGGAAGTAATAATTTAAGGATGATCTTATACATAGGTTATGAGATTTATTATTATTATTATTATTATTATTATTATTATTATTATTATTATTATTATTATTATTATTATTATTATTATTATTATTATTATTATTATTATTATTATAAATAATTAACACCTCAATACTTGTATGAACTAAATTTAGATATGCAAATATAATTAACTAATCTAATCTAAGCTAAATTCAACTAAGCTAGAGCAACAAATGTAGAAAACAACAATCAAAACTTCATAGCTTGTTGAATCTGATTTGCTCTATCATATATGTGGTACTCAATCCTCTAATACAAAGATAGAATTGGAAACATTTTTGTGCAAAGGGTGACTTTTATTCAATTTATATGACTCTCTCAAGATTTTTTTGTGACTGATTACGATGGTTGAAAAATAGAAATTTGTAAGCTTATTTATAAAAGCCTAGAAAAGGATATAATAGTGGAGGATCATTTGGACCTTATCAATGTTCTAAATGATCAATGGTTGAGGATGATTACGCATCCATGAGTATGGAGACCTTTTTAACCTAGTTGAGAAAAGAGTGGGGTTGGTTAGTTGACTTAGTCAATTGGTTTGACAACTTAGAGGAGTCATAAGAGGTGGATAATTTTGGGGATTTGGTCAAGATGAGGGAGAGAAATATGGGAGAGGTTTGAAGAGGTGGAAAATCTAGAATTAAATATTAAAAGTAAATATTAAAAGGTGCACAATTGACTTATTCAAAATGTTTGAATTAATCAATTATTTGATTTTAAGAAAAAATGTTATTTATTAATTTAAAAAGAATGATTAAATGATTTAGGTGAATTTTGACACTAAATGAACTTTAGGTGTCTACATTTTATCCTCTTTTAAAAGGTGTTTAAAATCAATACTATTTCAAAGAATAGAAGAAGTAGAGTATTGATTATAGAAAAACAAAAATTTGCCCCAAGTGAGTGAAAATGAGTGTGATGGTACCCCCTTGAGGGTTTGTTTGAGAAATGAATAAATTATTGAAATTGATGAAAAAAAATAAATGGATGAATAGATGAATGAAAAATCAAGTTATTTTAGGATTGTTGTCAAATGAAGATGTTTGGTAACGTAAAAGGGTTTCCACTAGTTAAATAAAACTAGAGCTTTTATTTGAAAATCAACAATTTAACCACTCGAAGATTACACACTTATTTTTGTTTGATAATGAATCAGGGAAAAATTGATTAGGTGTGGGAATGATATATCCCTATAATAATAAACTTTAGATCTATAAATATAAAAAGGTATTGATTTTGTAAATGATTGTGGATTTTACACTAGTAGATTATTACAAGATTTTGAGTACAAATCTAGAATGATTTGATTTAATGTTTATAGAAAAATGGATGAATAATTAGGTGTGAAAATGAGAAAAATATCATAAATAATATAGATACTTGTCTCAATACTAATGTTTACAAAATTGTAGAGGGCACGTGTAAAACTATTTACCCCTAACTATTAAATACTAGAGAAGATACTCGAAAAAGTACATTTCCCACTTTATAAACTACATGCTTGGACTATGCTTAGACTCAAGAGTTTCAAAAGAGGATGTGGGAATTATATGTCCCAATGATGGTAAGCCATAGGCCAAAAAATGAAAAATATAGATTGTCTAATTTGTGGTAAAGATGTACAAAATTGATATTTTCAAGCATTGATAAGGAGATTTATCACTTTGATTAAATGAAAATATAAAAATGTGGATGAAATTACTTAGATGGAGGATGGTGGCTGAACTAACCCTAGAGACCCAATGTCTCTAATTGTTACCTATATAATCCACTTAGACGATGTCTATGTGTGGATATCAGACCATATGTAGTTTTCCCAATGCGGGAAGAGAAGTGATGATGCAATGTAAGATTGAAACATGGATGCTATACTTAGATTAGTGATTTCACATATTGATTAAATTATGGAGAAAGGATGGAAATTGTGATTTGTCAGTCCCAATCGACATGTGTAGGATATTGAATGAAAACATTAGGAAATGATTGTGGATGATTAATATGCAAAACATTAATAAATAAATGAAACATTTACATGGATTAATGATGATGGATCAAATTATTTAGACAACATGGATGAGATAAGGATGAATGAAAAAGAGATATGACACACATATGCTTCTTTTGAGAATGTGAGATGGTTTGATAACTACCTTGTGTTTATTTCATTCTTTGTATTGGATTTTCAAAAATAATTCCAATTAAGTAAGAGTTGAGCAACCTAATTTTTGTTATTTCATATGAAAATATGCATTAATGGTATATAAAAATCATGACTACTATCATGGGATACATGTAAGGACTAATCGATTCATAAGGACAAAACTTAGTGCATCATGATATGGAAGATCATAATAACACAATTAGTAATGCACATAGTGATCAGACACAAGAAAAAACAATAAAAATAAGATAAAAAAGAGATGTTTTCTACAATTAAAATGATGTAATTAAAATAAAAATAGAATTAAACAAACACTTTAGAAACAAGTAAACACCCATGATGTAAAAGATATTAAATGACTAAAACAAGCAAATGACTTTTTTTGATGTCTTTGGCTATAGTAAACCCCTTTGACATATCAATTTTTTGATAATGTTGAACTATCTGATGATTAATCCATATAGGGGATGACTAGGGTATGTAACTAATGACAAGGGATTTTTAGATAATTTTTTGGATTTTTATTTTGTTGTATTTTGATGGATTTTATAATGTTTTAGATTTTGACTTCAGTTTCTAATGTTTTGGATTTTTTTGGGTTTTGAAATGTTTTTAGATTTTTTTAATTTATAGGTGTATATATAAGTAATAAAAACAAAGGGAAAACCATATTCTAGCACCTAAGAGTGAGTACCATGATGAAAAATAATTTTTAACATCATGCATAAAATAATCAGTTATCTATAAGTACCCTACACCTGGGGGCAAGCTCATTCAATTTTAATTCTATGCATTCCAAATCATCCCTCCATCCTTACCAATCTTACAACATTTTTAATCCCATCCTTTTACACTAAACCCATCCATGGTTACTCATCCTAAGTTATCGTAAAGTATACTAACCCATCAACACCCATCCATCCCTGGCCATCATAAAACCATCCTTCTTCCCATTTTAGTTTTGATATGGAAGTCAAAACATCTTGAGACATGTTCTTATAAACATCTTGGTGTATCCTTGTAATGTTATTTTGATGACTATACACTTTGTTCTTACCTCATATATTCCCTAGATTTATCATCTTAATCCTTTCATATTCATCCATACTCCATATATAATGTATTCCTTTCATCCCCTACCACTTACTCTTCTATGATAGAATCTAGTTTTCCCTTTGTTGGTATTCCTTGTATATATACCTATAAATATATAAAAATTTTAAAAAAAAATTACAAACTTCAAAAAAATCCAAAAACATTATAAACTTCAACAAAAATCAAAAACATTAGAAAATCAAACAATACACAAATAAAATCCAAGCAAAAAAAATAAAAAATCCCTTGTCCTTAGTTACACACCCTAGTCATCCTCTATATGGATTTCTCATCAAATAGTTCAACATGGTCAAAAATTGCATATGCCAAACGGTTCTACTCTAGCCAAATATATCCAAAAAAATCATTTGCTTACATGTATGTATACTCATTTACTTTATTTTACATTATGATTGTTTACTTGATTCTGTAGTGTTTGTTTACTTCTATGTTTATTTTACTTACATCATTTTCATTGTTGCAGACATTTTTTTTATCTTATCTTTATTTTTCATTTTTATTTTTGCATCTAGATCACTATGTGCATTACTAATGGTGTTATTATGGTCTTTCATATCATGATGCACTAAGTTTTGTCCTTATACATCTATTAGTCTTTAAGCATATTACACAATAGTCATCATGGTTTTAATATACCATTGGTGTATATTTTAATGTGTAATATCAAAAATTAGTTTGTTCAACTCTTACACGATTATAATTATTATCATAAATCCAATGCAAAGAATGAAATAAACACAAAGCACCTATAAAACCATCTCACATTCTCAGAAGAAGCATATGTGTGTCATATGTCTTTTTCATTCATCCTTATCTCATCCATATTGCCTAAATGATTTAATCCATCATCATTAATCCATGTAGATGCTTTATTTATTTGGTAATGTTTTCATATCAATCATCCACAATCATTTCCTAATATTTGCATTCAATGTCCCACACATGTCTATTGGGATGAAAAAATCACAATTTTCATCATTTATCCATCATTTAATCATGATGTGCAATCACTAATCTAAGGATAGGATCCATGGTTCAATATTACATTACATCATCTCTTCTCTTCCTACTTTGGGAGAAATACATATGGTCTTATAGCCACACATATACATTAGATAAGTGGATTATGTAGGTAATGCTTAGAGACATTGGGTCTTTGGGGTTAGTTCAGCCACCATCCTCCATCTAATTCATTTCATCCACATTTTTCTACTATCATTTAATCAAAGTGCTATATCTCCTTATCAATGCTTACAAATATTAATTTTGTACATCTTTACCACAAATTAGACAATCTATATTTTTCATTTTTTGGCTTGTGGCTTACCATCATTGGGACATATCATCCCACATACACTTGTGAGACCCCTAAGTCTGATCATAATCTAATCATGTATTTTATAAAGTGGTAAATGTACTTTTTCCAATATCTTCTCTAGCATTTAACAACTAAGGGTAAATAGTTTTACACATAACCTCTATAATTTTGCAAACATTAGTATTGAGACAAGTATTTATATTATTAATAATAGTTTTCTCATCTCCATCCCCCATGCAACTCATTCTCATTCATTTTCTTCAAATTTTAAAAAAAAATAAATCAATTTATTTGAAGATTATTTTCAAATTCTTGTAATCATTTATCAGTTTAACATCCATAGTCATTTTCCAAATCAATACCTTTTTCTATTTATATATCTATAGTTTAATATTTTAGGGATATAACATTCCCACACTAGCTCAATTGACCCCTGAGTCATTAGCAAACGAAAATGAACGTGCACTCTCTGAGTGGATAAATTATTGATTTTCAAATCCAATCTCTAGTTTTAATTAACTAGGGGCAACTCTTTTACGTTATCAACATCTTGAAAACTCGACATCAATCTTGAAATAACTTGATTTTTCATTCATCCATTTAACTATTTCCTCTTTTCATCAATTTTGAGCATTTGTCCATTTCTCACACAAACCCTTGAAGGGGTATCATCACACTCATTTTCATTCATTTGGGGTAATTTTTTGCTTTTTCATCATCAACACTCTACTTATTCTATTATTCAAAACAATATTGCTTCATAAACACCATTTCAAAGAGTAGTATATGTAGACACCTTAATTTCATTTAGTGTCAAAATTCATCTAAATTTATTAATCATTCTTCTTACATTAATAATTAACATTTCCTCTTAAAATAAAATAATTGATTAATTCAAACATTTTGAATAAGTCAATTATGCACATTTAATATTTATTGTTAATATTTAATTCTATATTCTTCCACCTATTCAAACCTCTCCCACCTTTCTCTCCCTCATCCTAACCAAATCCCCAAAATGCTCCACCTCTTATGACTCCTCTGAGTTGTCAAGCTAGTTGACTACAGCTAACCAACCCCACTCTTTTATAAACCAGGTTGAAAAATTCTCCATCCTCATGGATGAGGACTCATCCTCAACCATTGATCATTTATAACATTGAAAAATTCCAAATGATCCTCCACCATTGGATCCTTTTTTAAGATTTTATAAATAAGCTTGTAAATCTCCATTTTTCAACCATCGTAATCAATCACAAAAATCTTGAGAGAATAACTTAAAGCAAATCAAAGTAAATCAAAGTCACAATTTTTCACCAAAATACTACCCATTCTCTCTTTTCATTATAGGAGTGAGAACCACATTCTTGATAGATAAAATTGGATTCAAATCACAATGGAGGATTCTCGTATACAAACTATGATGTTTTGATTATTGTTTTTTGCATTTATTTCTCTAGCTTAGTTGAATTTAGCTTGGATTAGATTAGTTAATTATATTTTCATATCTAAATTTCATTCATATAATAATATTGATCAATTTTATGCTAGTTTGATCAAATTTATAGTAGTTAAACTCCCAAACAACAACATCTGGCAACTCTAAAAGGAATAATTAACACTCTTGTATAGAGAAGTAGTTGTCTCTTATGCCAAAAGTGACAACAAGGTCAAATTCAAGAGGCATTCCCTTTGAATTTTTTGAACTACCTTTAAATTCATCAAAAATATTAAGGTTTTCCAATACACATCCATATCAAGGAACCTTTGCTCCTAGGTCATTTTCAAGGCCTACCCTTGCAAGAAGATCTTTATTAAACCCTATCATAGCCATGGTACTCCCTATAGATTTAGTGGATTTTAAGGGACAAATTCCTCTGGCCCTTGTCAAATATGATCCTATCCTAGTTACACCCCTTAAAATTGTTCTTTATTATGCTGGTGACTAAGCTACAACACCTTCTGAGCACCTCATAGACATAGCTAATTTTTGCAATATCCATAATGTCACTAAGGAAAATATAGATATTAGCTTATTAGCTACTTCTTTTAAACAAAAGGCTCTAGATTGGTATATATGAATTTCTTCTAATTCCATTGAAACATGAAACCAATTAGGCGAAGCCTTGTGTAAAATATTTGAGGATAAAAGTGACCATTTGTCACTTGTAGAGAAACTAATTTCCATTAAAAGATTTCCTCATGAATTTATGGAAGACTTCAACACAAGATTCTAAAAAACTTGGGATAGAATCCCAATCTCATTTAGACCAACCCCTAACTTTACCTTCCTATACCATTTTAAGGCTTTAAATAGTGATATAGAAGTGATGATCTAATCTATGGGAGAAAATATACTTGTATATGCTTATGAGGTGACCATCAAAGTAGAAAATTATTTGTTTCAATTTGGAAAGCTTACACCTAGACTTATTTCCTAAAATTAGGCCAACTCCTATGTCAATCCCTCCACTTGATGTCATTCCTCATACACCAATAATTATTGCAATACCTACACCAAAACAAGAGAAAGCTTCCACTACTGGCTCTAGTGATTTCCAAGACTAAAAGAAATTATAAGAGCTCAATAGCATGTTTCAATATTTAGGAAATGAGTTAGTAAATGTTAAGTGGTATCAGACTTTCAATAGGCCTTATCAAGGTTCATATCAACCTTAGTATCAATCTTTTCAATAAAATAGGCCACCATACAAAAAGAACTACTAAGGCCAGAGCCAAGGTCAAAACTAAGGACAAGGGCATCATGGCTATAATAGGTAGAATAAATACAATCATAATGTTATTAGCACTTCTAATACCTTGCTACTAGTTAAAAATAATGAGGCTCAAGAAGTAGATGGAACCATTCCTTGGAATCAATCTTTTGGTCAACATATTATCCAAAATATTGACCTCAACCAAGCCTTCAATGAGTAATGGCAGCAGGTTGCTAATTATGGATACAAACAAGATATTATGGCCCAAAACATAGATGTACCTATGATGACTAAACTAAAAGAGCCTTCACAAGGTCAAGGGTCTAATCAAGGACTAAACCAGTTGGGTGCCACCATGGTCAATTATGAGTGGGAAGAGTGTTATATATCCAACTAGTAGGCTAGTTCTAGCCAGTCCTATATACCAAAAGTAGCAAATATGAGATTTAAAATAAGGAATATGTATAGTAACCAGGAAGCTTTTAAAGAGATTCCTACCATTACTCCACTAACAAAACTAAATGAACCTAATATCACTCTAAAAGTTCTAGTATTTCTAAGGGTTTAGAATCAAGGAAATGTCTTGGTCCCTCAAGGTTCACAAGTTTAAAAAATAATAGTGGTGGCTCCAAAGCACAAGTAAAGGTTGGTGGTTCACCCATCAACATTGTTGAACAAATGAATAAATCTAATGTGAGAGTGCTAATGTGGGATATGTTCTCCATGCCTAGTCAAGTGGACATTCTTTAGGAAGGTTTGTTCAAGACTAATGTTACAATAGTTTTATGCAAGACACAAATCAAGGTGAATAAAGTTCTCACTAATGCATCCAAATGGTCTAAGGAAAGGAAACCAAGTAAGGTGGTTAAACCTCCTCTCTTCTACATCTTAGTGATCATTGGTAAATATCTAGTGCATATTTTCTTAGAGGATAATAGGGCTAGTACCTCAATAATGCCAAAGTCCATAGATGATCATCTTGGTCTAAAATATGAGCCCCAGTCCAAATGGGTAATGAAAATTTATAGTCCTTCTACCAAGCCATCTAACATAATTAGAGACCTTAATATGATCATGCATGCTTATCCTAGTGCCTTAGTGGCTTAAGATGTATTGATATTAGATGTACCTCCTCATTTTTCATTATTCCTATCTAGGGAGTTCATAATAAAGATAAAAGGATATATTGTAGTAGATTGGTCATATATGGCATTCAAAACAAGATATGGTCCAAAGTGTTAATCAAAGCTAAGCCCCTTGCATAATTCCATAGAGAGCCCTATGGACTAGATAATATCAACATCATTTTCACCATCATTGATGAGGATGAATTTACAATGGGGAAGGAGATGAACACTCATCCATAAGAGGTACCATACATGTTCCTGGATGAACTATGGAATGAAATCTAGTTGTTGGACCACGTAGAAGATGTCAAATAAAAGGACTCGGGTGTCTACTATTTGTATGAATAAATCCAACCCATGCCATCCCTCATGAGGACTCAAGAAGATCCTAGTGGTCTATGGAAATTTTTCTTAGATGGTTCAAAGAGAAAGCATGAGGTGGGTGTAGGTGTTATGCTAATATCTCCTTCAAATGATAATTACATCTCTTCATATAGGTTCTAATTTAGTTGCTCCTATAATGTAGTAGAATATGAAGGTATCATTCATGGCCTTCAATGGCCTAGTAAAAGAGGGATTAAGCAATTTCAAGTCTATGGGGATAGTGAATTGGTTATGCACCAATTCAAAATATGTAATTCCACTAAGAACCCCTTAATTAAATCCTAAAAACATAAAGTGTGGGACTTAATTGAGGACTTTAAGGCCTTAAACATCCAATCAATACCAAGAGGCCAAAATCAACATGCTGATAGATTGGTAGCTATGGGAGATCATTTTGACATCCCTAACAATTTGAAAAAGACCAAGGTGCAACCACATGTCAAAGTGGTAATAACACCATCATTGCTAGATAATGAAGCTCATTGGTAGGTCTTTGAAAATGACAAACAAATTGCATGTTTCTTATAGAAAGAAGCAAAGTTCTCCTTAATCAACCAAGGAAAATTGTAGCATCAGTATGAGGAGCGAATTGTTTAATTAAGATCCAATAAGCTTCATAAAGGGATAGTCACCCTATAAAGTCTCTTTCATGAAGGGGACCATATGAGAAAGGATAAAGTAGTGATGTTAACTAATGAATGGAACTATGAGAGAGTTTTTACCTTTGAAGAAAAGCTCCTCAAGATTGGAAAAGTAAGCACTAAAGATAAAAGGTATGCTTTGATAAAGCTTTATAAGGAATATATATGCATATTTGCTTGGAAATATAGTGACCTAAGGGGCTTTGATCCCAAATTGGCCTAATACATTATAGACCTAGAGTCTAATGCCAATCTTATCAGGTAAAAGTAGAGGCCCATAAACCCTAAAATTAAATAGCTCATGAGGAAGGAATTGACCAAATTTATTGAGTTTAGGATCATCTTCCCAATTAACACTCTTCATGCTTAGCTAATATAGTACCTATCAGGTAGAAGAATTACGAGATCAGACTATGTGTGGAATTTAGGGATATTAATAGAGTATCTTTGAAGGATCACTACCCTCTAACATCCATGGAGTAACTCATTCAAGTAGTTATTGGTTTAGAATGATTCTCTCTCTTAGATGGATATTTACGTTACAACCAGGTCCTAGTGAGAGAGGAAGACCAGTATAAGACTACCTTCACCACCAAGTGTGGCACATTTTCTTATAATAATATGCCTTTTGGATTTTCCAATGTTGGGGAAAAATTTTAAAGATCAATGGACATGGAATTCTAAAGGTTATTAAATCAAATGGTACTTTTTTACTTGGATGACATCAAAGTCCTCTCCAAGAAATCTAGTGAGCACATGGACCATCTAAGGCTAATTTTATAGAGATGCAAAGAGTATGGGATCTATTTAAATCCCAAAAAATATGTGTTCTCATTACATGAAGGTAATTTATTGGGTCACATTATTTCAAAATAAGGATTATCTATTGACCCTAACAGAGTAAGTGTTATCTTAGCCTTATACTTGCTAAAGCACAAGAAAGGGATATAGAGCTTCCTTGGGAAGATTAACTTTGTGAGAAGGTTCATACCTATTTTTGTAAACCTAGTCAAACCTATCACCACCATGCTAAAAAAGAGCTAAGTGTTTTCTTGGTCAAATGAAGGCAAGGTAGCCTTTGAAGCCATAAAGTAGGTCATTACCCAGGCACCCTCACTCATGAATCTAGACTTCTCCAAGGACTTCATATTTTACACCTTTGATAATATTAAAAACATATTAGCTATGATAATTCAAAAGAATGTTAAATGAATAGAGCAACCAATTGCCTTTTTTAGTTAAGGGTTGAAAGGATATGAGGTGAGGTATACTTTCATTGAGAATAAATTTCTTACAACCTTGAGAATATTTAGGAAGTTTAGGCCCATGCTCTCCAACAATAGGATCCATCTTATGGTGTCTCATCTTGGAGTTAGGAACTTCCTCCTTATCAAGGATTTGAATGAAAAGAGAGTAGGCTAGATCACAAAGGTTATGGAATATGATGTAGAGATCAAGGTCACCAAGTTGGTTAGAGGCAAGGGCTTGTGTGAGAACATGGTAAATGACCTATAGGAAGATAAGGAAGCTATTTTAGTGACCCAAGATAACTGACAAGTAGGTGCACCTCCACTTTAAAAGAGTTATCCTCAAGATATGTCTCAATTCTTAATAATATGCTAATGCCCCCAAGGTCTGGATAGAGCCAAAATAAGGTATTTCAAGATTAAATCTATACCTTATACATTAGTTGATGGTGTTATTTTTAGAAATTACCTCAATGGGGTGATCCTTAGGTGCATAGATGATGACCAAGTGACCAAACTCTTGGAGAATCTCCATGATGGACCTATAAGAGGCCATTTTGCACCTAAAACCATTATATTAAAGGTAATGAAGGCTAGTTAATACTGACCCAATCTTTTTAAAGATGCTTATGCATGGGTTATAAACTTATATAAGTGTGCTCTCTTTGAAGGAAAGCAAAAACTAGTAGCCCTTCCACTCAATCCAATTCATGTGGAGAAACCCTTCATGCAATGGGGGTTATAATTCATATGAATGATTAATCCACCATCAAGTGTAGGGCATAAATGGGTGTTCACTATAACTGAATACTTTACTAAGTAGTTGGAATCCATTTCTTTAAATGAGGCTAATGAGGTTGAAGTTCTAGACTTCTATGATAGCCTTTTAACTAGATTTGGTGTCTTAATCACCATAATTTTAGATAATGCATTGCCATTCCTTGGTATGAAGATAAGTGAGTGGGATCTCAAATTGTTAATCTACCTCAGCACTTCTACCAACTACTATCCTTAATAAAATGAACTGGTAGAGTCCATAAATAAGAATTTACTAAGGATCATTAAGAGGACCATGGAAGAAAATCAAAGAACATAGTACATCAAGCTAAATATAGCCTTATGGGTTGATAGAGTGACTCCTAAAGCTACCATTAGTAATTCTCCATGTGTTATTATGTATGGAAGGGAAACCAAATTCCTTATCTCCCTTGAGATTCTTGAATTAGATTTATCCCATCAGCTTGAGTTAATGGAGGATGAGACCATAAATTCAAGGATGATAGATCTCATGGAGCTAGAAGAAACTAGAGACCTTACTATGAAAAATTTGGAATCACATCAATCTTAGGTCAAAAAATTCTTTGAAAAGAGATATATATTAAGGAGCTTTAAGGAGGGGGGCATATTCCTCAAATGATACTCAAATAAGGCCAAACTAGGCAACCATACCAAATTTGATAGCCTATGGAGTGTTCCTTATTTGATCTATGGATACAAGGAACAAAATGCTTTTCAACTTGCCCAACTAGATGGTGAGGTATTATTACCCATCCTAGTAAATAAAATTCATTTTAATCCTTTTTATTAGAATCATTACATCCATTTTAACATAATACACATATTAGAGTATCTTTTATGCTTTCCTCTAAGTGTCTTGTGCACAATTCTTTTTTGTTGTGTGTTTCCTTTCCAATAAGTGTCTTGGACACTTTGTTGTTATATTTTTTTTGATCTTGTTTCTTCAAGATAGGTTATAGATAGGGATAGCATTTTTTTATCTTAATTATTAGTTGAGATAAGACTTGGGACTCCATACACCTAATAGACCAATCAAGGCAAAATGGACTAGATTCTCAAGCATAGCAGGCATGCTTTCCTACAAGTCACCAAAGCTGTTGGACATTTTTAGCCCACATACCAAGATTTTTTCAAGATGGATTATGTTGATAATGGATTAGTATATGACCATATTTTCTATATTAAATTATTGGAATAAAGAGTTCATGCAGCTTGTAAAGATTTTGAAACACTTTAAGTTCACTTAAAGTGTAGTTTTTCAAAATTTGGAAAATAGGTATTCATGGTGGTTATAATGTTTATGAGCATGAAGTAGGTTTTTCACAAATCCCAAGATCTCTTTTAATCCTTGGAAATTTTTTTTAAAAAATCAAGCATAAACTTAAGTGAACCAGACCATCACCAAGACATCATATAGGAACAAATAAACCAGTTCACTTGTGTATTTTATAAGTCCACTCAAAAAGAATTATGAACCAAAATATTGAAATGCCATTGATTTCCTCATGCCAATAAAATTATCTTAAAGCTTCATGTCCACATTATATTTATAGCTCAATTTATGGAGCTTCAAATTTAAAATTGTAAGGTAAGAGGTGCATGCAAGTATCAAGTTTGAGCTTCACAAAATGATCATTTAGATTCAAAAATACCTTTAAAATTTTTAATTTGATCTAGATCCAATGGTTAATATGAGATTTAATACTGAAAACATTAATATAATGGTTTTCACTAGGGTCAAATAGGTCAAAATGTCCCTAAGTTAAATCCCATAAAGAGTTACAAATTAGATAAGATCTGACAGTGCAGGTTCATTAAGCCGAGATCCAATGGTGCATGTTCACTAACAAGGAGATGAGTATGAGCTAGATCAATGATCAGTGCTGATTCATAAATTATTATCTAATGGTGTGAGATGATTCAAAAATTTAAATAGCTTGAGAGGTCACCACATGGCACACAGAAGCTGAGAGACTGACAACCATATCCTAGGATCAATACACGATTGACAAGTAGCATGAGCATGTTTAAGGTAGTAGAAAATAAATGGACTTAATTAATTCATACCAAGACTATCCAATGGTGTGAGGGAAGTCAAGAAGTTAACAGCATCTATGCATCCAATGAGATTAAAGATAGGTTAGAACATTTTAATTGGTCTAATTAATATTTGATAGACAATGTCAAAGCTAAGGACCAATTTTTTTACCAAGTTAAATAGGTCTTGCAGAGTCATCATTATACCATTAGAGCTCAATTTAACTCTATGAAAAGTCCACATCCATATAATTAGATATAAATAACATAAAAATGGCACCATTTAAGCTAAATATAGACCTTTATTTTGAAGATCCATGGCACATAGGGTCTATTTTATGACTATGTTTGCCATTATTTCAAGAAGGATCCCTATATGTAATGAACTCTCAATTTCTATAGATGATAAAAGGAAAAAATAGGTCTTATAGACATAATAGAGATTAGGATTGAATCTATGTAGTTTATTATAGGTCTGCATCAACATACGTGGTTATAGGAAAACTAATAAAGGAGATTAGTTTTCCATCTATAGAAAATATCTAGTCCTGATTTGATCAAGGGTAGATATATATGATTATGAAGAAGATCCCTATCCTTTAGTATGACCATAGTTTCAACAAATATCCACCTAAAATGAATAAATCCATGTTTTTTTTAGATCCATGAGCATGAAGTTTTATCCTCAAGTGAGAGATGGCATGAAGGATCAAAGAAAAGGTTTGGTGTTGGGAAATGTAGCTAGGGGCATTCACTTCATTCTCAAGGCCTTATGGGGATTTTCAACTTGGTAAGCCATGTGTATTATCCTAATTTATTAAAAATGTGGAAAATAATTCATTGGATAAAAAATTTGGTAGCTTACGTTCAATTAATGACCCGAAATAAAGTGTTCCCTCTCTAATGGCATGCTCCCACATTCTTTTTCTCTTTCTTATCCTATATATCCTAGTCTCATTCCCATTATGGGGGTTCTCAGATATTCGAGTTTTTCATTATTTTATGGGATAAGGATACTCATTGATACTCTTTCAAAAAAAATCTCACTTGATATGGTTAAACCCTATCAAAATATTATAAGAATTGCCTTTTGAAGTAATAAGATCAACTCTTTGCCTATCTTTTATTTTAAATCAATGCTTAGTATGTTTGTGTATGGTAAATTTGTGAAGGAGAGTCTTCCTAGTTTACTATCCTTTTTCTTTCCTCTTTGAAGGTGTTTTCAAACTAACTTGCAAGTCTAGATTAGTGTTCTATCTGGAACCTCTTCTATGAAATATTTATATAACTAGTGAGATTGTGAGGTTGTGTGAGCTATAGTTTTTCTATGTTCATCTAGTGTGTGTTCAAGATTATATGAGTTTCCATTTAACTTTGGTGCATCACCCTTTTTATATTTCTTAGGATACCTTAACCATCTTTCTAACCCTTTTCTTTGTGAATCATTAGTTTAGCATTAGTTTAGGTGAGCATCAAGAGGAATCCATCCTTGTTTAGAGTTTCAACCTCATCATAGGATACCCAAAGTCTAAGGTTGTTCCCACTGTGTATCTTAGTTTGAGAGAGCCTGAATAACCTTCTCCAAGGGTGTAAATTAAGCTTACAATAGGTGATTTAGGTGATTTTCAGAAATAGACCTAGAAATTAGTCTAAAATTACAAGTGAAAGATCTGGTAGGTTTAAAGGATGTTCGAGCATTTATGGGCATGAAATAGGTTCTCAAAAAGTATCTAATATTATAACGAGCCAAAAATGATGCCTAGAAAAGCTATTATTCCCAAAAGAACCCCAAAAGTGAAATTAGATGACTTAAGGGTCCTCAAAATAGAATTTTCAAGTGATAAAGTAACTTTTTAAGGAATTAAAATTGGTTTTGACTTCCTCCCACCTAATTATGTCATTTTTTACCATTTTATACATTTTAAAGGTCAATTTAAGTCATTTTGAGTGGAGGAGAGGAGTTTGGGAGCAAAAGGAAGCATTTTAGAGCTTTGGCAGAACATGTTTTTGAAGATTTTGCTTAATGCAATGGATCATCTATCATATGTATACATTAATGGTGTCCTTCATATCCTATTATATGCCTCTAAAATTATATTCTAGCATAAGAACAAACAAAAGTAAGGGAAACCTTTTGGTTGTAAACTAGGCATAAAATAGGTCTTCTACCATTAATGGAGGTACAAGTATTTAATAGAGTTTTAAAGAGGAAGGAAATGTAATTTAAATCATAAAAAAACTTTCCAAAGTTTTTAATTTCATATTCAAACTTTTGGTTCTTCGTGGTAAGGAAAAACCATTTTAGGTAGTTTGGGATAGCTCTAGGAGAGCCTCATGTTTTCACTCGATATGATCAAGAGAGAGAGAGAGAGAGAGAGTTGGACCATAATTTTTTTGTAATTTATTTATACCATAATTTAATCACACTTTATTAAATTATTTTTCTATTTCATCTCCACATATTTATGAATAATCACTAATATTTTAGGGGTGTCTAAATGGCCTGCTCATCCAAACAGGGTCCAAGTTTCCCCCTATTTCTTCTCTTTATAATTCAATAAGAAATAATGGTTTTTTGGGATTAATTTTAGGGTATAATAATACTTATTTTATTTTATTCATCATCTAACTCCTTCCAATAAGTTATTTATGGCATAAAACCTATTTTCCTTATGAAATGGCCATTTGATCAATTTTAGAGTAGAGCCTATGTTTGAGGGATGATGTACCTCATCCTCCTTATGACACATAAAAAAATTCAAGTGATCTCTCTCCTTGATCCTCAATAGTTCATAAAATTCCTGGTAGGTCAAGTATTCTTTTCCTACATTTCTATGCATAGTCAATTGAGTGAGGTATGTGAGGTCCTAAATAGTTTCATAACAATGTTATGAAGAGTTAAAATTGGGTTAAACACATTCTTGTTGCATTATCAATCAATCAAATATCCCTTTAAAATTATAAAATATAGAATGTGATAGTCATATGTAACATCTATACATAGTTAGTCCATTAATGCACATCTATAGGTGCCATGAAGAAGAATGTCATGTTAGAATAATGAAAATTTATCTTGTATTAAGCCTTGAAATGTTGTGTATTCCACTTGAAAATGTTGAGGGAGTATAAAGTTTGGTATGATCTTCTATGCATAAAGTTCATGTCTTCTCTCACTGTCCTACCAATAACTGCATCAACACCTTCAAGAGGTTGAGAACATTGATTTGGAAACATTGAAACTTATTTTAAGATCTTCATTGTGGGAAACATCAATTTGATGTCTTTGGATATGCCTTGAAGTTTTAGTATAATGTCACATTCTATGCACAGTCTATATGCCACCTTCACTACCTTATATGTTGTTGTGTGTTCCTCTATAAGATACTAAAGGGGAGCATGGTCATGAAGGATTTTAACATATTTTTATGTTTCTATGAAGGTTTTGGAGGTTAGAGATACCTCGATAGTAATGTTTAAAGCATTGGACTAGTTAGTAGCCTTGAGAAACCATCTTCAAATTTGAATGACTGTGTTAGGGACAATTTCCCTAAAACATAAAAATAAAGGCATGAGCACCTTTTATTTATGCCAAATGATGATGTCACAAATGGTTTTGACCAATCCAAATGCACTCATATTATATCCCTATCATAGGGGAAGAGCCTTGTAAAAGGAAAAGGGTGTGTGAATAAAGGAAAGTATTTTTTTAGGGTCCCCAAATTTCACTTTTGTTCAATGTGATCACTCAATGCATTTTACAATATTTGAGTGTCACATGACCTTTATATGTAATTATAAATGCATCATGTTTATAAATCAATCCTATATCAGATAAGATAGAGCATACCTACACTTTTAATTGGGAATACATTTGTTAAGTGGGAGCGTGACCAATATGGGGATCCTTTAGACCCAATTAGGGGATCAATTATCACAATACACCATGTTAGGAAGGGATCCAAAGCCTACAATCTAACACAATCATGAAACAACCCTAAAATATTCTTAGGTTTAATGTTCACTCTATTCTAATAAACAAGAAAGTAATTCTAATCTAGTTCTCACCAAAGCTTGTGGCATAAAGTGGGGGTTAGAAACAAAAAAAACTAAACTAAATATGCATAGAAGACATATACTCACATCAATCTATGCATAATACTAATGCATGGGAGAGAATCACAACTACATTATCTATCTACTCTTACAAACGAGAAATAAAGTTTGGAATACGTACCTTTGAATACAAACCCACCGAGCCTCAATCTATCCCTTGGCCAAGGTACTTTGCAAGATATTGTTATGGTATGTAAGGATAATAAAGACAAATCAGATCTAGGCTACACGACCTATCTATGCATCAAAAATACTTCTCCATAAGACAAGATACATATCTCCAAACAAATTATGGAACCTTAAGCTTTATTCCTCAAGTATAATGGTCAACAATCATATGTTTGTTTGCACTTATTCTTCTTCATTTCTCTTCTTACAAATGGTTAGAAATGAACTTGTATATATAGGTGGATATTTCCATAAATCCTTCTAATTATGTTAGTTGTACAAGGTCAACCTTATATATTTTTAGGAGATAATTCACTGGGTCTCAAGCTAGGTCAGTCGAAGGGATAACAAATATCCTAATGAAAAATACCCTTAATAGTATAGGGTTGACCCAGTTGACCCTGTACATTAATTAGAGGCTAAAAAAATTGTATAGGGTCAACCTAGTTAACCTAGTATAGTCAAGTGGCAAAAGAGGGTTAAGGCAAGAGAAAGGAGGATAAAGCATGAAAATGAATGGAATGGGTAAGATTGAGAATAATAATCTTAGGGTAAATGGTTTTAGGAGATGAGTGTGTAGATGACAAGTGGAAAAAGGGATAATAATAATATTATGAAGCACCAATGGTCTACCCACCCCTTTCATGGTGTACCCCTTAAGGCATACATTTAAAGAGATTAAGACTCAATGGGTTCTTGCAAGATATACAGTGTTAGTAATTGATAAAAGTTTTAAAATATTATGTTTATACATATGCCCCAATCAAATCTCATCACATGTCACATGAGTGCAACATGGGATTGTGCTTCAGGAAATAGAACATGATAACACATAATGTTGATGCTAAGTAAAGTGTAATAAGTAGAAAATAAGATAAATGAAGGATAGAATTTAAAAACACAATTGCTTTAGATAAAGAAGTAGATTTTAAGATATGTGAAGGTGTCTAACATGAAGAACACTAGGTGAACTTGTAAAAGTTAGCACAAAAATAACCAAAAATTGAAATTTTTGTAATAGAGGCATATAATAATCAAAAATATTCTTGATGTCATCATAAATCCAATGCATTTCATGGTTTAAAAAATTGATGAATAGAAATAAATATATAAGCAAAACAAGGAATCTACCTGAATATAATTGAAAGTTTTGAATTTCTAAAAAGAGTTGTTAAATAGGGGAAAGAGAAGTCATTTGGTTATTTTGAATTGTAAAGGAGATAAAAAAGAGCTCTAAACACCAAATGATCTAGGATGGTGAGGAGATGATAGGCTAGATGAGGAGGGGCTCTAAGAATAGAGCAGGTGCACTACAGGTATGTAACTATGAATCTTAAGCCAATTTTTGAGTATTCTGTTGAATTTAGTGTATTTTTAGAAAAATGTAATTTTTAACATTTTTAGAAGTCAGAATGAAACAAAATTAAATTCTATAGGTATGAAAAAACAATTAGGAAAATGGGTTTGAATTAATTAGGAAGAAAAATACAAAAAGGCACTCTTTTGGGAAAATGTAAGGGGTTGGTAGCTAAAAACAATTAGGTTGACCCAATTGACTTAGTAGGCTAAAAATAGGCAAAATCCACACTACCAACCTAGTAGGTGTGTGTTGACCCTATACATTTTGTAGACTATTGACCTAGTATAATTTTCTAACTGATCCAAAAAGTCCAAAATGATAACGCAGTACTAGGGAGGGGAAAAGAAGAGGGTTGATTTAGATTTTTAAGTCAACCAAGCTAAAAATAGGGAAATTTTGGTCAAACTAGGTTGACCAACGAACCAAAATTATATGAAAATACATGCAAAAGACTAAAAGAAGGTTAAAATGGCTCAAAATGACCAAGGGAAATAAAAGACCTACTAGGCTAAAAATAGGTACAAATAAATGGATTAAAGCAATTTAGGTTTATTTTTTATTAAAATTATAACAAGAATCTATTTTAAATATACATGACAAGGAGGATATAAACATATTTTATTTTTTCTTGGTTGTAGGGATGACCTAGATTATATAAATTGGTAGACGTGTCTTGGCTACCAAATATAATAGATCATATGAACATAGGTGATAGAGCTAGGCTAGTAGCTATAGGCCTAGGAGGGATAACTAATAGGTGTAGGATTCCACTAAGTGTGGATCTATTAGTCATGTTCCTTTGATGATGGGAATGCTTGACTGACACCTTCAGATGGGAGGTGGATGGGTACATGGTAGAGGTAGCTATATTTTTTAGGATGTGCATGGCATCTTAGGATTACTGATAGCAAGAGAACTAGTGACTATAGGCATACTAGATATCCTAGAGGAGATAAGAGCCTTAGCCATGTAACTATATGCTCAAATATGATATTAGTAGGTAGGTGAGTTAGTATGTTTGATGTATATACATCATAAATTCTAGATATCTAGAAATCTATGATAGGAATTATGACATAGTAGGTAATATGTCACAAGTTAGATGACAAGGTACTACTATTCATGGTAGACTTGGGTAGGATGATCTTAGAAGAGGGCATACTACATGATCTCAACTTTTTTATCTGGGTCTAGCTCACACATGATCTGTATGAGGTGATGATCAAAGAGTAAAAGTTGATAAGACCAATAATATTATTTATGTCATATATCTATGAGGTATTTATCATGTATCAGCCAACTAGGTTACCCCATGCAATTGATAATAGGTTACCTTGAGTGTGGAGATGGAGAGAGGACTAGGTAGCATGGGCCATGTCCTATGTGCTAACACTATATATGGTGAGATGTATAGACATAATATGGAATCCATATGGGTATATAATAACTACATGGCTGAGTTAGTATATAGTTTCACCATCTATAATAAAGATAGAGGTTATTGGGAACTACACTTGGTGGAGAGAGCCACATCTAGTGGCATGAGTACCAAGATAGATGGGCTTACCTCATCTAGTGACATCAATCTTAATACTCAAGTAGTGGGCTTAGTATGTGAGAGAGCCATGGGAAAGGAGGGGACTAGGGCCATTAGTGATGAGGTCAATGCTTAGACCATATTGTGAGTGACCATGGACTAGGTGATCATGATAGGGATCAAAACAAGAGGAGAGGGGTGTGAAGGCAGTGGTACTAGAGATACCACCACTAAATCCATAGTAAAATGAGTAGTGACCATTGAGGACACAACATCGATAGAGGTAGGAAGAGTAGGAGAGACTGGAGACTATCACCATCCATAATGACCTAATAGGTGAGCTTGATGAGAGTTGGATGATAGAGAGGCCACTTAAGCATAGGCTAAGGTATACACAAGCCATGATAGCTAGATTTGAGTTGAAGAGGTAACCTATAGAGGAGGTGCTAGGAGGCCACATAAATGGAGAGAATATGCTAATAAGTTACATGGATAGTGAGACCATAGTGGCTGAGACATAAATAGGTAATAAAGATGATTAAATTATTTCTTAAGTTTTTATTTTGAAATAGATATTAGAGTTAGATAGATATTATGAGATATGATAATGATCTAATATCTATTTGGGTGTGATTTTTTAGGCATAGATGAGGATGAAGAGAAGATATTGGGGTCCCTTATGAGGGGATAACTCCATAACATCCTAGATGAGACTTTGTAGCTATATGACCCTAATGCATTAGAGGACCCTAGTGTACTATCTGCCCCAACTCAGGAGAGCTAGTCTAGATTAGTAGGGGAGGTAATGAGATAGATACAAGCATAAAGAAAGAGGATGTAGCCACCAACAAAGATGGGTGTAGTCAATATATGGGTATGGTAGGATATGTCAGGGGAGAGAGATGTGCATCTAACTATAGTGTTGTAGATGACATAGGCACATAGTGACCCAGACCCAGTTGGTGCAAGCACAAGTGTAGGTAGTGCATGTATAGGGATAGGTAGAGGGACTGAGATCTTGAATGACCTCCTTAAAACATACTATTTAGAAGAGTCAGACTGAGGCCTCAGTAGGCAACATGGCTAGGCTACGAGATAGATAGGATGGAGCTTAGCCATAAGGCTAGAGCATTGTATATAATTGTAATTGTATCAAAACTCATGAGATGTATATATAATGTATCATTTTGGTTTATTGATGTTGATTTTGTATGTTTTCACCATTATGGTTATGGTTGTGAATTCTTTGGATATATTTATTTATAGTACATGTATTTATATTTTTTTATATATGTTATAGGAAATATATGAGATGTGGTTTCTTTTCTAGCATTATGTATAACACATGTAGGTTAAAAAGAAATAGGCAAAAATACTTGGTGAAATATAATTAATCAAAAACGTACCACACACTAGTTCAAGTTGGTAAATGTGTAATAACAAAAAAATTACTAAGTATAAAGAACCAAGGGATGGTAATAAAAGATGGTAAAAAGGAATTTGTTCTTAAACCAAAGTGAAAAAAAATTGCACCAAATTAAAATAAGTAAAATCATACTAAATCACATTAGGAAGTATGAAAATAATGTAATAAAATGGAAGGTATGTAAAAGGGAAAAAATGGTATAAAAATAAATTAAATGAGTAAATCAATTATACTAAATCATGTTGGGAAGTAGAAGAGAAAAATAAAATTGGCAAAAGATTGGTCTTAAATTGATCACACTAATTCAAGCTGGGAAGTATGAAAATTTTAAGAAATGGTTATATTATTACATGCACTCAAAAAATGAGAAGATAAAAGTGAAATGGAAATTAAGTAAGCATAAAACATAATAAATAAAGCTGGGAAGCATGTCAATAATGTGTAACTTCATAATCAACAATATCTTATCTCATATTTGACACAATTTTATTTGTGACTTGTATTATTTGGAAAAAAAATTGAAGAATGAGGGGTCCTATCCATGGTCTTACACTGCAACTCACAAATAGAACACCACTACGGTGGAAAATTTGGGGCAATCATGTAATAAAGGATTAGGTAAGATGAAGGAAAAGGTGGTAATTTTGAGGAATGTTGGGTCCTTTCTGTAGTCCTATAATGCAACTCACAAAATGAGATCCCAAGGGGAATTATTAGTAAACCAAAGAATATTTCTCAAGAGGAAACACGAGGGATATAGGGAATGAAAAATGAGTGTAAAAATCAAGACTTAGGAATCTTATGAGAAGACCTTATGAGGCAAGAGGAATACTAAGGACATGATAAGACACTAAGTGACTAGTGACCATCAATGTACAAAGGAAACATGTTCACTAGAGACACAAAGCTTTGTAGGCAAATAAGTGTACTACTAAGATCAACTCATGAAAGTATATTGGTACAAGGAAAATTAAAATGGACCTACCTTCCCATGATGTGTTTTCCATTCCTCAGGACCCCTTACATAGCCATTGATCTATTGCAAAGATTGGTACTTGCATGAGAAAGTAGGTAGCATTAAAAGATTTTTTTTAATTCTCCTCTTCTAATATACTATCCTACCACACTCTAAAGGACCTCAGCTCTACCATGAGGCCAATTGTGGAGTTTGAGCTTCAAATAGAATAAGGATATGTGATTTGAATCATGTCTTTTAGTGTGATTTAACTTTTAAGAATATTTTTTCCTTTTATATCATTACCTTTTGTAAAATGATTTGGCTTTTAAATTTTTATGGATTTTAAAGATTCCTCTTCCATATGGATTTGGAATGACCAATCATGAGAGATGTATTAATACACATGAATGAGCTTTAGGATAAGGCTAAATGAAGATAAGTAAACAAAGACAAAGATTGACTAGGACACTTAGGCTTAACAATGAAATAGCACATGATCTCAAGTGTCAACTATGTATATGCTTAGTTTGAAAAAAAGGAAGGGAAAAATGAGATCCAGAGTAGACCAATAAAAAGAAAGTATAATGAGATGAATTGTTTGCTAACTGATCACATGGTAATATGAGACAATGACCAAAGGGAATAGGGTATATATAACTAAGTCAAAATGATAATTATATATGAAAAATAGAGATAAGAAAGAAAATAATCATGAAGACACAAGAAAATAGTTTTGAGAAAAATCAATAAAGAAAGAAAAATCAATGGTAAAGAAAGACAAACATATGCAAATATAAATGACAATATAAGCAAGATATAGTATCAAAAAGTAAAGAATAACCATATAATAAAAATATGAATTTGACACAGTGTCAAATGATATAATATATAGATAATAATTAAATTAGAGAACGCATCCAATAAAAATGTAAATATAAAGGCACCATGCATGTGCTCATAAGTAGTAACAAATCTGCCCACACACATTATCCAAGACATCAGATAGATCTATATGAATATGGATATGAACTATCTCTAATGTCTTATTAGTATTTAATGAAAATTGGGAAAAGACTTCTCTTCTAATCTCCTCAACTAAAAAATTAGGAATACTCGATGGATCATGCTAAGGAAAATCAGGGAAGGTATGTTTAGGATAATACATGGGAGTAGGTTATATGGGAGATGTAGGAATCATGGGTGGAGAAGTATTCATGGGTAAGGGACTCATGGGTAAAGAGGGATCCATGGGTGAGGGAAGGTTTACATGTGAATGAATCATGGGTGGAGGCATACAAGGTGATGAAGGGACTATAGGAGGGGATGGAACCACTAGAGGTGGAGCCATGGGAGAAGAAGAAGGATCCTTTTTAAGGGAATGACCTATGGGAAGAATAGAAGAAGGTTCAAGAATAGCTACAATGTGATCTTTAAGGTGTTGTTGAAGGATGCATCAATGATTAGTGTGATGGGTGCCACATTGGTTCCATAGAAAATATACCTCACCATACTTAGTTATATACTCAGGTAGGACCTTAAAAGGAGACATGGTTTTGTATGAAGAAGGATAAGAAGGATGCAAGGTATCAATATAATATTGTAAATTATGAAAATGGGTAGAATAATGATTATTTGTCCCATAGAAGCAATATATGTGCTTGTGAATGGTCTTAGTATAAGCACTCATAGAAGGAGGTATAATAGGAGTGGAAGAATCTAGAGAGGACTCATCAGCCCATTTGGTGGGAAACAAAGCCATATTAGGCACGGGAAGAAAACTATAACCAAGGGAATGTGGTGATAGAGAAGGAATGGAACTATGCTCCATAGAAGGAATAATGGGATAAGAATCAAATGTAGGCTTATCAAGAATAGGAGTGGGAACATGTTTAAATATAGTGGGAGTGGGAATGGGCTTTGATATGGGCACTATTGAGGGAGGAGTGGGATCTACAGAAGGTCTAAGGAGGGTCTCAATAATCTCAAGAGTAAGCCAACTATGATGATCAGGGAACCTAAAAAAATAGTAAGGCCCCATCATAACATGATCCATGAGCATACTCCTATAAGGATATTCAAAAACTAGAGGTGTTGACACCATATCTACCCTAAAATAAAGAGGAAAAATACTAGAATTAGTAACTATAAATTAAGGAAGATAGGAAGATACATAAAAATACTCAAGTAAACAAGAACAATAATGTACAGTCTCAACATCATGAGCCAGTATAATACCACCTAAGAATAGATCATCTAGGGAATAACCATCATCATAATCTAGGGTATGAAGATCAATGACATAATTAAGGATAACCTTGTCATCCAAGGAAGTGTGGTGAATAAAATGTTGAGACTTGGTCAAGACTATGGGAATATCATTACAAGGAGGCTTAAGAGAATGAGGCTATAAGAAGGAGGAAGCTATGAGATGAGTTGAGGTGAGAGATCATAATTTTTGATGTTTAGGTTAATCTCATCAGGCTCATCATCATCAGAATCTAAGAGCTTAAGAGGAATGATCATTATCATTAGAATCTAATAGGATAGGAAGAATGTTCCCTATGAGTTTGGGATGTCCATTGTAACCTTGAGTTCAATTAATAGGAAAATTAAAACATTGAGACTCATAAAATGGAATGCTAGGTAAAGGTTCAAGAGTAGGAATCTTGAAGACACCACTGTCTTGGAATTGTTCAAAATTTCAAGGGTTAGTGTCACCTTGAATCCTATAAATGGATCCATTATGAGGGAATTTAATGCATTGGCAGGTGGAAGAAGTAATGGATCTCATACGATTAGTCCATAGACTACCAAGCAAGATGTTATAAGAAAGGGGAAAGTTAAATATCATCACCTTCATGCAAATGGTGATAATTTGGATGGTAATGGGAAGCCACACATAACCTAGAGGAGGCATTTTCCTTTTATCATATCCTTGGTAGGTGTTATGTGTAGACTTGAGACTGAATTATGAATATCCAAGGGTATTAATGAAGTTGAGAGAGGAAATGTAGGTGTTTTAACCCTTGTCAATAATTTCATGCTTAACTTGGATATCACCTATTTGAACACTAATTAATAAGGGAGGATCATCCACATAAATCAGAATCTCATCGAGAATCATAGAAGCTATATGAAATTTTAAGGAAAGAGAAGTGTCCATAGTTTCATCAATGTTTATAGACATATCTTCACATTGTTTTAATATGCTATCCTTGGATATAAATAAAGTTGATTCCTATCCTAATAGGGGAGGATAAGGGACTTTCATCTTGAATAATAGTTACATAAGATGATTTATATGATATGGAGAAGCCCTTATAAGTTCAAGGATTGGAATTTGGGATGAGAGATTAGTGAGTTCCATGATGGGATCCCACTCATCATAACCCATAATAAATCTATTAGATATAGGTGCATAGTGATTAAGAAGGTCCTCGAAAGGAGGAGCTGAAGTGTAATATATTTTTTGTTGATAAGAAGAAGAAGATTTGGAACAGGGATGTAAATCATGTTATGATGATGAAGTAGCTGGTTTAAGTTGATTTTGAGAATTAGTGGAATAATTTTAGTAGAAATTTGAATTTCATTATTGTTATAAGATGATAGAAGAGTGCTAGAAATAGAAAAAGAAGTGTTATCCAAGGGAGAATAAGAAATTGGATCATTAAAAGTAATAAGGTCATGTTGCCCCAACTAATTTAAATGAGTTGGAGAAGAATCCTAGATAACATGATATGTTTGAGATGGAGTGTAGATAGGTTAAGAATGGATAAAAGAAACCACCCTTCACATATTAGTCATGTTAACCATATTATTTTTAGAATTTGGTTCAAAAATACTTATATATTATTGGTGTAATGGGTGGCTTGATTTGATTATCTTGAATAGGTTGATGATTAAGAAGAGGGTCTTTGTAGATAGCTAAATGAGCATTGTCTTGGTTCAAGGCTTGAGTTTTATCATGTGATTTATAATCTTTAAAATCAATTTCATAAGATTTTTGACACTTTCAAATGATATAATCATGATAAAAAGTAGGATCGAGAAGAAAGTCTATAGGTAAATTATGAAGTTGTCTACATGTCTAATGAGAATGACTCCAATTAGTATGAAACCAATAAAACTTGTTAGGATCATGCCAAGATTTCATAATATGGGTAGGGTCAAGATCTCATGGAAGAGTCCTAGGTAGATGCTTAAGAAATTCAACTGAGGATAGAGGTTTATGAACATTAATGTTATTTGTTGAAGATAAGTGAGGATTGGTATATTGCTGAGAAGAGGGAACTGGTTCTGATGAAGGGGTAGGAATGATAGCTTGAACATTATGAATGGTGTCATAAGAATCTATAACACCATCATTAGTAACATTTCTATTTTTTATTAATTAAGAGATGAGAACACATAGAAGGTTAGGAAGGATTGAATTGATGCATAAGGAAATATTGATGTTTAGCTTGGTAAATAGCCTCCTGCAATGTATGTAGAGAGAGAGTAAAAACCTGATATTGAAGATTAGGGGAAAGGGCATTGGTAAAGAAATGGAAAATATTATCATCCAGCATGTTATGTTCACATTTATTTGACAAAGTTTTCCATATTTAAACAAAGGCTTGATTAGTTTCATTTTCAATTTATTTACAATGTATAATGTGGGTCAAAGTATTTTTAGGAAGATCACTAGTTTGTAATTATTAAACTAAAGCATTCACTAAATATTCCAAACTAGTAATGGAATTATTTATAATTTATTTGTACCAATATAAGGTATCTCCTGTGAGATTTTTGGCTCAGAGTTTGGTAGTGGCAAAGGTGGTCAATTTGACCCAATTCTTATAAATATTTCTAAATGTTTTAAGATGAAGGGTAGGATTGGTTGATCTATTATAATAAATTATAGGTGTGATACCTCCAATATTAATGTTAGCAATTTGAGTAGTTAGAGGTTCATTTTGGAGATGTTTAATGGTTTTTTTACCAAAGGAGGTTGAGGAATGAGATTTCCTTGAGAATCTATAAGAGGAGGAAGGGGAACATTCTAGTTATGCATGCCCCAAGCCATTGGTTGAGGATGATATTGAAGATGAAGAAGGTGGTTTTACATTCTCATCATTTTATTTATGTTATGATCTTGAACTATTTTCATTTGATTAAGTGTTTGTAAAAATAGTTGATGTGTTTGATTAGCATTATTAGAAGCATTAGAGTTGGTGTTCGTGGCTTGGGTACCACTATTGGTATTGATAATATCTTGAGAGGAATTATGAGAATGTGAGGCACTAGTGAAAAAACTTACTTGTGTAGTCAAAGATGGACTATTGAATGGTTGAGAAGAAGAGGCACTAGTAGCATGATTACCTCGGGTAGAAAATGATGCACTAGTGGAAGGATTAAGGATAGTGGATCTTATGTGAGGCCCATTAGATGTAAAACCTACCATGTTAGTGGATATACTAGGCATGAAGGTGGAAGAAGTAAGAGAATAAGAGGTCATGGCATGATAAGGGGTCATAATCAAAGGAAGAAGCTGAGAAAAAAATAAAGTGGTACCCCTAAATCTAGTTGAGAATGTAGGAGTAGGTGAATGAGGATCTTCAAATTGACCACTAATCATAATATTATAAATGGTAGAAGGATCTTTTCCTTGATGTTGAATAAAATTAGAGATAAAAAAATATCATTTCAGGGGTATAATCTAATTTAGGTTGGTCTTCTAATGAGAAAAGATTACTATGTTGTGAAGAGGTATTAGGAGGGGTCCCATAGTTCATTATATGAGTATAAATATGAACATTACTAGCATCCAAGAGAGGATCCTTGCTCTATCTATGGGAGACCCTATGAGGGTTGGTAAAATTCATCATGTCTATTGATTAAAACTCAATATTGTCATCAAGAATAAAGTCCATGATGAAGAAAAGAAGGATAAGTGAGAAAGAAAAGAAAAAAGAAATGATAAAAATAGTATAGGGTCGATTGGGTTGACCTAGAACAAAAATAGGGTCTACAAACTATACATGGTCAACTAGGACATTCTAGTATAGTGAACAAGGGATAGAAAAAGAGGAAATAGGGTATGTAAATTATACAAGGTCAATTGGGTCAATATAGTATAGTGAATATGGGCTAGAAAAAGAGAAAACAAGGTTTACAAACTGTATAGGGTTGACTAGGTCAATCCAATATAGTGAATAGGGGATGGAAAAAGGTACAAGGTTGACTAGGTCAACTTAGTATAGTAGAGATGGAAAATTAAGAAGCCTATAATAAATTTTTGGACTAAAACAAGATAACTTTTGCAATAAATTTGAAGAGAAATTATAGAAAGGAAATAAATAGTTAATTAGATTAATTTTGGCCAATATAATTGAAGCACATAGACCAAAACCTTACACCAACATTGGCTAATGCAAATTTCTATAATACAAAATACAATTGAGCAAAGAGAAAAAACTTTACTTGGAAAATAAAGAGATAAATAATTGGTAAACCTAAATGTTAATTAGATTATTCAGATATGATTTTAAATGTGATGGGAAGTTGGCTATAAAAAAGGAACTAAAATGTCAATCTAAGGATGGTTTCAGGTAGTTTAGGCTAAAAAGGACTATAGTGGTAATGATACAAGTTTGGTATTAGGGCCTACCCCCTCACTTCACACACCATAGTAATAAGGATATCAGGTGATTAGATATAATATACCATTAACCATGCTTTATACTTGACCATAGTATCAAGTTGGCTTCCTCCTTGGTGATGAAATCCAAGTATGTCGGCCTTGGGTAGACAAATGTTAAAATGCATTTTAAGATTTTGTGATTTGATTGTGTGTGTATAAAATAAAATATAGTGAAACTAAATGATTAGAATTTAAAATCACCTAATTAAGATATGTGATCTATTCTAAGCATGTAAGCAATAAGAAAAGAAAGTGTGAATTAATTATTAGCATATAAGGTTAATTCCAACTTTAAACAAGGTATAATGTTGATATGGTCAATAGTGTATGTAAAAAATATAGAATAGGGTTGATAAGGCTGAACCTTTACTATTGAATCAAGGTCTAAAAATGAATAGGGCTGACAGAGTCAACCTAGTTATTTAGATAGCACACACAACATAAAACAGGGTCAACAGGGTAGATCCAATTAATTATGCAAGGGAATTTTTGAATACTACAAACTATAAAATGAAAGATTGAAAATAAAGATAAAAAGAGATAAAAAGGAACCTTGGTGGATTAGAGATGTAGAATATAAATATTGTTTTTCAATAACCTTGATATATGCTTGCAAATTCTATTAACTAGGTCGACTGGATCAATCAAGCTTTGTAAAAACTTGCTGATGAGTGCCTAAAATATATTGGGTTAAATGGGTCAACCTAGTATGATAAATATAATGTATAAAAATGTATAGGTTTGACTAGGTCAACATATTAGTTTGGACTAGATGTCTAAAAATCTAAAAACCTATACTAGGTCAATAGGGTTGATCTAATAGCCTGTACCTGAAAGCCTATGCACAAAAGTTAGATATTGGGTCGATAGATTCAATCTAGTATGGAAAATATATGATAAAAATAATGAAAAAAATGAAATAATGTAAACAAATCCTATAAGGGTTAGTTTGCATCAGGTTCACCAGAATGTATGCAATCAAAAATGCATCATGTATATAAATCAATCATAATTTGAAGAAGATAGAGTATACTTACACATCTAATTGGGATTACATTTGCTAAGTGAGAGCATGACCAATATAGGTATCTAGAGACCCAATTAGGGGATCACTTTTCATACACCATGCTAGGAAGGGTTCTAAATCCTACAGTCTAACACAATCATGCAACAACCCTAAAAGAGTTCTAGGTTTAATGTTCACTCTATTCTAAGAAACACACAAGTAAATATAATCTAGTGCTGATCAACTATTGTGGCCCAAAGAGGGGGTTATAAATTTAAAAAAACTAAATGAAACATGCATAAAATATATATAATCATGTCAATTGATACATAATCTTAATGTATGGGAGAAAAACATAATTATATTATCTATCTACTCTTATAAAGGAGAAATAAAGCTAGGAATACCTACCTTTGAAGATGAACCTGTTGAACCTCAATCTATCCCTTAGCCAAGGTGATTCAAAAGAGATTATTCTGGTCTGTAAGGATAAAAAATACAAATTATATCTAGGCTACATAACATATCTATGCATCCAAAAGACTTCTCCACAAGACAAGATTCGTATCTCCAAAGAAAGTATGGAACCCTAAGCTTTATTCTTCAAATAAAATAATCAATATCCAGATATTTATTTGCACTTATTCTTCTTCACTACTCTTCTTAAAAATGGTTGGAAATGAAAATTTATATATGTGGATCTTTCCATAAATCTTTATGAATATGTCAGTTATACAGGGTCAACCTAGTCGACCCTGTATGTTTTCAAGAGATAATTCACTAGGTCTTGAGCTAGGTCAACCAAAGGGATAACAAAAATCCTAATGAAAAATAACCCTAAATAGTATAGGTTTAACATAGTCAACCTTTTATAGTAATTAGATGGTGAAAACTATACAAGGTCAACCAAGTTGACCTAGTACAGTCACCTGGCAAAAGGGGCTCAAGGCAAGATCAAGGAGGATAAAGCATGGTAAATGACTAGAATAGGTAAGATTGAGAAGAATAAGCTTAGGGTAAATGATTTTATGATATGAGTGTATATTTGGTAAGTGGAAAATGGGACAAAAATATTATGAATCACCAATGGTTTTCCCACCCCTTTCTTGGTGCACCCCTTAAGGCATGCACTTAGATAGATTGAGACTCAATGGGTTCCTTCAAGATATAAAGTGTCAGTAATCAATAAAAGTTTGAAAATATTATGTGTATACAACCTTCACACCCAAATTTATAGTATAATAACATGTAGGTGTATGGTAAGTGGTTATCTAAGGATAATTAAGAAATTTATGTCTCAAAGATGTATCAAGAAGGATGGAAGAGCTGGGTATAATCCTCTATGCACACCTATAGGTGGCTTACACAGGGGTCTGTAGGTTTTATCTAGAGGTTAATGACATGTTTTTAGATCCCCATGAGTATTTTATAGGTTTTAAATACCATGGTGGTCATAATAAAATCATTATATTAATTGAAATGCTCAAGAGTCATGATCAAAATTGAGAATTTGAGTTTCAAGGACATTTTCCCTAAAACACAAAAATAGAGCACTATGCACTTTTGTTGATGCCATGGAAAAATGTTTCAAATATTTTTTTGGAACCCAAGTGCACCCATATTTTATCCTTCACATTGGGGTATAACATTTACAAAAGGAAGAGGATGTGTAACTAAGAGAAATAAGTGTTTGAGAGCCTCCAATATTGACTTTTGTTCACTATAGTTTGTCAATGTTGTCTACATGTTTTAAACATAAAAATAACTTCACATATAAATATATAAATTTAAGGAATATTTACACATTTTAAATGGTCCTAACATCATGGTATCTTCCCTAGGGTTAATCAAATATGTCCCAAGAGTTCTCATACATGCAAAGGACAAAAATTCCATTTTTTAGTTTTATAGGCCCAAAGAGATAAGAGAGGCCTAGGGTGCCAAAATATAAGGGGGTAAAAATAGTAATTTATTTGATATTTCAGACCTAAAATTTGTATTAAATTTTGGTGCATGGGTTATATACAAAAACCTCTCTTATTTTCCCTAGTTCGCCCCTATAACTCAAGAACTATCATCAAAGTAAAAATAGGGTAGTAAGCTTGGTGATATTTTCCTTATTTTTTAAAACTCTCCTAGGTCTAACCCATTTATACCTATACAATGGATCTAAAAATATATCTAGGTGAGGCCTATAACTCATTTTACACCTACCCCTCAATCTAAAACATAGTCTCAAAAAGAGCATGAGAGAAGCCCTAAATGAGGGTTTTGTTGATTCCAAGAGTTTTAACCCTCAAAATTTTCCAAAATTCTGAAATATAATGTATTTCAAGGTTATATAATTGAATCAAGAAGTTTTGGCTTTATTTGAGTCTGTACAATATAAATTTGTTGGTTGAGGGTTTGGAATAGGGCTAATTAGGCTAGAATGAGGGGTGATTTCCAAAGGAAGTGACCCTAAGTGTGGAATTAGGGAATGAAATTTGATATGGAGTTTAAGTAATTAATTAGAAATTTGTTTAAAACATTATATTGGAAATAAAAGTTTAGAATCATATTCAATTTGAGATAACTGAGTTTCAAGGTATGGTTTCCCTAAAACCCCAAAATAGAGGCCTAAGCACTTTTGGTGATGATAAATAACAATGTTGAAAGGAACCTTGAGAAATATAGTTGCATATAAATTTTAAACCTATCCTATAGGAGGATATATGAAAAAAATAATGGGTGTGTGATTATATTAGCATAGTGTTTGAAGGATCCCAAATCATGAAATTATTCATTGTAGGTCTTTAGTGACTTCTACATGATTTGACCTTCCAAGGAACCTGCACATCCCAAGGCGGAAATGTAGGAGAATATCCCCATGGTGAGTGGCTACATTTAAGATAAAAATTAATATCAATGATTAAAATGTCATTAAGTAGGGTTAAAATGCAAGGTACTGACCTTTATAAACACCTATAGGCTCAAAAGACACCTAACAATAGTCTTTTAGTAGTCAAGTCCTTTCCCCACTTTTGTTATTTAATAAGGCTATTTGTGGCCTTCCAAAGACATGGATATAATTAAATTACAATTCATGAATAATATATCAAGAAATAAGGCATACCAAATATCAAGGAGGATTTACGAGGAAGAGTAAAATACACCTTTAGCCATCATGAAAGTAACCTACAACTAAGCAATGCTTTAGGAAATTAGAGACCTCATGGAGAATGTTAATCATTTCAAGTTAAGGTAAAATAGGTTGTTTTCAATGAAAAACCATAAATCAATTCAAAAATAACTTTATATGGTCATGCTTTAAATATTATTATCATTTCAATATGGCATTCTAAAGCCACACAAGAGTTTTAGTACAAACCTAGTATAATCATGTATATATTCCTGCCAAGAAGTTGTAGATATAGTGATCTACAAGGTTTTATGTTAAAAAAGGTGAGACAATGAAATAAAAGAGATGTTTATTCACCAAATCCATAAGGGCAAGGTTTTAAAGCACTAAACTTTGTCAAGAACTATAGTCAAAAGGATACCCACAACTATGGAAACATAGTCATAGGTCTCATTATAATTAGTGTGTAAACAAGAGTGTTTAGGATGGCTCATGATTCAAATATATACTAAAGGTATTAATGAGGTTTTAATATCATCAACATAAAGGATATTATACTCAAGTACATCACAAATATGTATCCATGCACCAAATATTTCACCTGTAGCCTTAAGAACATATACCTCTCATTTGTTTATAATCTTGAAGAGGTTGAAGGCATAGTGGTTCACTATGGTAAGGAGTCCTAGATACTAATTATCCAAGGGGTATTCAATTATTATATTTAAAACAAATAAATTGAATTAATTTTCACCTATAGGATAATTATGTTCAAATTTGGAGATGGTCAATAAGAGCATGCCTGACTTCAAGAGGATAAAAGCTAGTTCAAGCAAGGTGCTCCATGGTGGAGTCTCATTGTAGGAAGTTTTAAAAAAAAACATGTGGAGATGTTATGGGGTATATATTGATGATATAGGCATTCAAACAATGAAATATATAGTCATGTACCTCATAACCATCACCAAGCACATAGGCATCCATGGATTTTCCTTAAGGAGCCTAAGTCATACATAGTAGAACAAGGTTAAAATAAAAGAAATGAAGAGGGAAATTCTTGTCACTTGGATTTTTACCCTATTAAGAGATGTATTATCTCTCCTTATCCAAGTGGAACAATTGAAACACATCTAGGCTATGGGTAGCCTAAGAATGAGATGAATCTCTATATAGGGATAGCTCCCTTGATGTACCAATTTTTTATCACTACCACACCTATTATTGAAATGAAAAGGGAGAGAAAAATGAAAGTAAACTATCCTAAAGGAGGTCATACACCAAATTTATTGATGACTACCAACCAGCTGTATGTCACACATGAGACCAAGAGACTAACTAGGGATACACTTCTCTAATCTAAATCTTCTCACATTAGTATTTCATTATGAGGTTGTGATGGATGTTTACTTTAGGAGGAATAGATAATAGGCATAAAATGGCACTATTTTAATATAATAACTCACTCAACCTTGACACTTCTTAAAAAACTTGACATGACCTACAAGAAGAAGCTTTCAAGATGTAATTAACTAAGAGAATGAGAAAACAATGCTAAGGAAACAATAGTCATCAATAAAAAATATGAATGATTCAAGTTAAAACAATATTAATAATCATATAATAGGTAAAATTAGTAGTCTTTATTGATCCATGGTATGCAAATGAGTAGGTCTTTACCATACTTAGGTGGATCATCCTTACAATGCCAAAATGGCTAGTTCTTATAGAACCTAAAAGGGAGAAGAAAAAAAATTAAAAAGGTCACAAGGATAAGTTTCAAGATAAGAAAAGGAGTTACATGTACATGAGAAGATAATTTTAAAATGATCATGCAAATTTAGAAGAGACAAGTGTTAATCCAAGGCATGAAACTCTTAAAATGTGGCATGAAATTCCTTTTGTTAGCTCATAAAACTATCTTCATAATTCCCCCTATTGGAACGTCCAAAAGTTGACTAGGGATAGGTATAATGATTTAAATAATATTTATTAGTTTTAAATATGTCTTTCCATGCATTATTTGCATTCCTAATGACCTAGATTCTTCTAAAAGTGATCCATCACTGCCTACAGTCAAAGAAACTCCTATTTCACACACCTTGTAGACTTGGATTCCAAAATGGTTTTAGTTTCTAATTAAAATCCATAAAAGGGTGTTAAATACATGTGTTAATACCATATATGGCCTTATATTCATTAGACACACCTTAAAAGCAACCTACTTGAAGTTTTTCACCCTTTTCACTATCATGTTCACTATGCAAGTTTTGATTGGCTAGGATGAGAGCTATTTTAGAAACACTTAATATTTTTTATGAAGCAATAAATTATTATTTGGAGTTATATTAATTCCCAATCTTCCCTTCCATGTTATTTTCATCTTCAAACTCATTCTAGAACCCAAAAAACACATAAAATTATCAAAAATACCTTGTTATATACTCCATCCATACAATTCCATAAATTCCAATAGGATGGGGAGTATCCTAAGAGATATTACCATATAATTCACAATAAATTTCAGGGTAAAAATATTTCATTTAGATGTACTAACTTCTCCATCTTCTCAAATTGGTCAATAGTCAAGGTTTTGGTGAGTTTTAGGCCTATTTTACCCTTTTAGCCATCATTCATAAAGATTTGATGTTTAAATCTCAACTAAATTCCAAAAAATGGTTTTTTAGGACCCTATATAACTCATCATATCTCCTTTAGTCTCTATTTAAATAATCCAAGTAGATATGGACTTCCAACTTTGCCTACTTGAACTCTTTTCTCCATTTCCTCTAGGCTTGAGTCGGTCCCAAGACAAAAGTGGCCTTCCTTGTGAATTTTTTACATAATATAAGATTATAAAAATATTAAATTATCTCATAAAAATTCCTTAGTCCATTATAATTCTCATCTCATGTTATAATTTAAGATGACCTTTCATTTGGGCACTAGGCTTGAACCTTGCCTAACATGCCTATTTGTATACCCTTGTGGTCTAGGTAACCTTGTTGAGTTTCTCCATTTTTTAAAAGTTTTTACATGTATTTAAAAACCGAAAAAATATACTTACACCTTATTTAAGGTCTTATTATCCCTTAAACTCACCTGATCAGTACCTTTCTCAAAACTATAGGGTTTGTGCTCCTAGGGAAGTACCCTCTGTTTGAGACAAAATAGAGGGTACTTCCCCTATTTTCTAAAAAAACTTGAATGTTTGATGGGATTATTTATGTAATAAATATACTATATAAAAAATTTAAACCCTTTTTATTATTAATATACCCCCTAACTCCTCAAAAATCTAAGATAGACTATTAGGGAAGCAGACTATGTGCAAGGTTTGTCATATGGACTATAGACTACTTTGTTGGAAATCCCCTACTTTAGTTTTATGTTATGAGGTTATATAATTATTGTTATCATAATAATATATATTTAAAATATGCCTATATACCTTCTAACATTCATACTTATAACCTCAACCTCCATCATACCCAAGTAGGTCTGTATGATAGACTAACCGTGACTTATATGTTTGTCTTTCTAAGGTGATCCCTGTAGGTGACATTGCATAAATTTAACTTTGATATAGTTTTATAAGACACTATTTGGGTTTTCTTATAATATATAAATCATTTTTTTAATTCACATCATGCACCTCTAATGCAAACTTTAAGAACACTGACTTTTGCTCACTCTATTACTACAGCTTACGCTAACTATGTTAAGGTAGAACAAGGGTTTTATGGATAAAAATTCACCTTATAACATATATAACATGAAATATGATCCATTTTAGGTCCATTAAAATCAAATTCCACTATAAAGGGTTTGTATCTCCATGTTTAGACTCACTTCGTAGATGGTGTATGAGTTATAGTTTGATGTAGGTGAAAATTTTTGGAATTAAGCACAGTCGTAGGTGCTATATGGGGCATAAAACATAGGATAACATCTTATTAAATTAATCTTAGGTCATTAATTTTATATTAAACCATATAAAACCATTCAATCATGTAAATATGGTTTTATTATGTAACCTTGAGTGAAGAGACTAGTTAGAGCTTAAATTCTATAGATGATACTGCTTGAGTTTGGTGTATAAAAACACAATTTTGGGCCTCCCAAAAACCAATTTACATTAATAATCTACCATAAAAACTTTGTATATTAATTATATTATGTGGATAATATAAGATATAATCATCTGTATGCTTCAAATCTCTTAACAACCCTATTGTAAGACCTCTATGAAAAGGTTAGGTGCTATATTTTATGTTTTTAGGGAAAAGGGGCCTAAATTCCATAGTCATTGATTTTGAAGACAATATTCCATCTTTACTACCATTATAACATCATAAATATGTTTTCCATGATATACTTAACACACTAGGTGATGCAAGAGCATCTACATACATTTTCAGGCAAGGCGTGGTTACATTGGGATGATTGAATTCAACTTCAAATTATTGTATATTGCCCTCTAAACTGTTAAAATTGAGTAATTGTAAAAAGTAAAATTAAAAACAATAATTATTGGGCTGTTGAGGAAATAATGAGGAGAGTGGTTGAAATCTTTCAACCGTAAGATATTAGTCTCTCCAAATTAGTATATTGTTGGAAATTGAAAACTATTTGTTGTTTTAAGCCCAAGATTGGGCGTAGAAGTTAGGAAGGAGGTAAGCCATTATGAAGTTTTCATTCAAATTTATATACAGTCTGTGTGTAGACCATTCAATATAATGAAGGAGAATGAAAGGGATGTAGAGGAGAGGAAAGAATCTCTCATCCCATGGTTAGAGATGTTAGGAAATCTGTAGCATGAGAGTTTGATTGACTACAAGAGAAGCTTGACACATTTGTTGAAGAGGCTCATACTCATAACTCGCATCCTTGTGTGAGAGATGTGACAGAAGACACTGGGAGTTCTTTGTAGGAGAAGATTGATGACATGGATAAGGATTTGGAAGCAACAGAGGACATAGGTAAAACCCTATTAAATCCCAATACTGAAAATTGAGTTGATGTTGAACAAAGGAAAGATGATGAAAATGTACGGGAGAAGGAAACTTTTGAAGTAAGTGATGATAGAAAATAAAATGTTTTGTTGAGAAAGAAGCTAATGACGCTAGAGAGAGAACCAAGCATCGACTATGGAAGATCAATGAGCATGGCGAGGAAGAAGAGCTCATTGTAGAAAGCTGAAGCCGATTTGGAGGAGGATGATAGTTTCGGACATTCATGTGACCATCAGCCGTGTGAAGAAATGTTGCTGAGATTGGTGGCATGTTGTGGCTTCGTGGACATGGAATGCAAAAGGTGAACTGTGTGCAATTTGTAAATTGTCTTTTGATGAATGTTGTACTGAATGCAAATATCCTGGTGATGACTGTCCCCTAGTTTGGGGTGTATGCACTCATCCGTTCCACCTTCACTGTGTAATTAAATGAGCTGGTACTCAAACTCGACCACACTGCCCATTATGTCGAAGAGACTGGCAGATTCAAACTGAGCCTCAGTAGCTTAATATTCCATCCATATATTTCTGTTTTAGATTTAATTGGTAATAGACACGGATTGTTTTTCCAGTGTTTGATGCACATATCATATTTGGACCTTCCCAGCTTGTAAAGAGATATTTGAAGATGCTTAGGTGTTTCTTATAAAAAAAAAATAGCAGCATACCAAGTTTCAGGTTTAACTGACACCCATGCAAAATATGCATCTCGTAACCTCTCTTCCCCAATAAAGACAAACTTACACTTCTCCCTGAGTAGAAGTGGTTTGGTGTCATTTGATCATGCTGAGACTATCATTGAAGTCTTAGAATGGATTGAAGCTTCTGTGAAAATTTTAGCAGTGGAAAATTTGACATCAATTTCATCAAATGCCTCATTGAATGCAAGGAACAAACAAGATGCAGAGCTGTAACTCTTAAGGTAATAGATGATACAGATGGTCAGAAGGCCCCTTTTGGTATTAGAGCTGTAACTGTTTAAGGTAGCTCATCATTTGGTATCAGAGCTTGAAGCTCTTGGGATTTGCTGAAGGAAAGGTATGAGCAACTTTGCTATTTGATTTGAGTTTATTTTGTTTAAGAAGCAAACAGGTGAAAAAGAAAGGTTTAAAGCCATTAAGGCTTAAGAAGAGAAGAAGCCAAGTAAGGCTTAGTGAAGATCCAAGAAGAAGCTTGGATAGTTTGCCAAAAGACTTAGGTGAGGTAAAGGATGGAGTTTGAAGCTTGGAGAGCTCAAAAGTAAGAGAGCACAGTGGATGCTCAAGAAGAAGATCCAAAGCAAGGTAAGCTTGGATTTATGATTTGTATTTGATGAAGTGTTGTATAAGAGTTGCTGCAGGATTGTGAAAAGGATTAAAAGACTAGGATGCAAAAGGCCTAGGTGAGATCAAGAAGATTGTCAAAAGACCAGTCAAGGAGAAAAGGCTTGGGTGAGACAAGGGATCAAGAGACCAAGGTGGAAAAGACTTGGGTGAAGATCTCAGAAATAGAAGCATTGTTAAAGGCACTACAGAGCAGCAAGGTACATGAAGGCACCAAGAAGAAAGCAAGCATCAAAGGTATGAATAGTTTTGTAATTGATAAAGAGATTGCTAATTTGAAGAGAGAGTTAGCTAAGGTTAAAGATGAATATGAGTCTTGAATGCAGATGGATAAGCAAGCATGGGTATGGCCAATAAGGAAAAGATTGAAGTGGCCAATAGATCTCCTAGTGAAAAGGAGAAGAAGGCAAAAGAAGATTGCCATGAAGAGAGAAGCCCATGGAGGCTTGAAGAAGGTAAGAAGGTTGCCAAGTGAGCAGCAAGAGGAAGAAGTTGTGAAGAAGGTTCTCAGTGAGGAGAACAAGAGAGAAGAAAGAAAAGATGAAGTGCCAGGAAGAACACTTGAGAAGATGAGAGTGTTGGTGAAGAGAGCACTCATGGAGACATTATGGTCTCTTGTTTTTATATCTAATGTTGTTTTTGAGTGGGTAAGTGCAGGTATGAGTAGCCTTGTGAAGGTCAAGAGAAGGGCCTTGAAGAATGAAAAGATTGGTGCAAGAGAGAGAAGTGAGTTTGCTATTGATAAAGAAGAAGAGATGCATTGGTTAATGCATAAAGGAAGTGTTAAAGAACCCCTACAAGTAAGAGAAGAGGTAGAAGAGGAAGCTGAATTCCATGATGCTATTGAAGGCCAAGAGGAAGAAAGAGAGCAGCCAAGCAGGAAGAAAGAAGAAAGCACAAATAATCAAGAAGTTATGCAAGTCAAAGAATTAATGGAGCAGCCCATTAAGGAGGTAAAGGTGAGTTCAAAAACTGATTTGTCTTATAAGCATGAAATTGTTGATATGCATGTTAGAGAAGCAAAGAGAAAGGTGAAGTTTCCAATTAACCATGGATACATAATGCCTAAGTGGATGGTGAAGCACACAAGCAAGCAACAAGTTAGCAAGAAGGCAAGTTTACCTTGTAAGATTGATTTTTTTCATATTCCTAATATGAATGTAGATGTGCAAGAAAATAAAAGGACAAACAAGGTTGGTTTTTCAGAGCATGATTATAGGATGCCTACATGGCTTGAGAAGACAAATGGTAAGAAGAAGAATCAGATGTGGGTGCCTAAGAAGGCAAAAAGAAAAGATGTGAGTGTTGAGACAGTAACACCAAGAAGCCAATGGAGAAAGGTGAAAGCTGACACAAGCAACCAAAGGCATGAGAATACAAATATGAAAGGTAAACAAATTGTTTATGAAGATGATGTTTTTGAATCCTTTAAGGATCTTTTTATGGAAAATGAAGAATGTAAAATGTCTATGAAAGCGAATGTGCAGCAAGGAGAGAGTTCTAAATGGATGAAGGATGAGGAAAGGAGAGAGTATGCAGCAAAGCAATGCCAAACAAGATGGCTTCAAGCAGAGATTGAAGAAAGCAAGGAGACAGAAGGTAATAATACTGCAATTGTATTTGATAAGTATATTGATGTTGATGAAGAAGTTGACTTGTATGAAGAAACTATAGAGTGGATGAATGAATTTATAGAGGATGAAATACAATTTGGTCCTAAGTTTGGTATAGGACATAAAGATTTGGATGAGCTTGTGTTGAGTGAAGAGTTGAAGAGGATAGAAGAGTTGTTGAATCCTCCAAAAGAGTTGTGTAAAGGTACATATCAACATGGTGGCACCATTGATCAGATGGGAAATGAATTGAGGCAAGAGCTAAGAAAAGAAGAGATAAGAGGCAAAGGGCAAGTAATCCTTGTGAGTGATCAGCCCAAGTTTGATGAAGATGGTGAGATAGATGAGAGCTCACTAAAGGAGGAAATGAGAATGTTGGAAGAGCTGTTTGGGCATTCAAGAGATATGAATGAAGGCATAAACCATGGTGAGAACACCATTGGTGAGAGTGAAGCAAGAAAAGAGGTGAAGGCAGATTTGGCCAAAGAGCAGAAGAGTGAAGGCAGCCAAGAGGCTTCATGGCCTCAATGTTTTTCTACTAAGGTTGCTTTTGATGTTTTGAATGCAGGTATGGAAGATGAAAACTTTGGAGACACATATGAAGATGAAGCATGGAAGCGGAAGATTGTAGCTGAGAAAGAGATGAGAAGAAGGACATATTTAAAGAGGAAGAAAAGCAAGATGAAAGGCAAAGACCAACAAAGACAAATTCAAGCATTGACAGTCACAACAAGACCTTGGGATCCAGGCATACAGTAAAGACTAATGCATGGAGGCAACATTTCATTTGAACTAAGGTTCAAATCTTTTCTAGAGGGAGAGTATGATGCAGGAGCATCTACATACATTTTCAGGCAAGGCGTGGTTACGTTGGGATGATTGAATTCAATTTCAAATTATTGTATATTTCCCTCTAAAATGTTAAAATTAAGGAGTAATTGTAAAAAGTAAAAGTGAAAACAATAATTGTTGGGCTGTTGACGAAATAATGAGGAGAGTGGTTGAAATCTTTCAACCGTAAGATATTAGTCTCTCCAAATTAGTATATTGCTGGAAATTGAAAACTGTTTGTTGTTTTAAGCCCAAGATTGGGCGTAGAAGTTAGGAAGGAGGTAAGCCATTATGAAGTTTTCATTCAAATTTATATACAGTCCGTGTGTAGACCATTCAACAGAATGAAGGAGAATGAGAGGGATGTAGAGGAGAGGAAAGAATCTCTCATCCCATGGTCAGAGATGTTAGGAAATTTGTAGCATGAGAGTTTGATCGACTACAAGAGAAGCTTGAAACATTTGTTGAAGAGGCTCATACTCGTAACTCACATCCTTGTGCGAGAGATGTGACAGAAGACACTGGGAGTTCTTTGTAGGAGAAGATTGACGACACGGATAAGGATTTGGAAGCAACAGAGGACACAGGTAAAACCCTGTTAAATCCCAATACTGAAAATTGAGTTGATGTTGAATAAAGGAAAGATGATGAAAATGTACGGGAGAAGGAAACTTTTAAAGTAAGTAATGACAGCAAAGAAAATGTTTTGTTGAGAAAGAAGCTAATGACGCTAGAGAGAGAACCAGGCATCGACTATGGAAGATCAATGAGCATGGCGAGGAAGAAGAGCTCGCTGTAGAAAGCCGAAGCCGATTTGGAGGAGGATGATAGTTTCGGCCATTCGTGTGACCATCAGCCGTGTGAAGAAATGTTGCTGAGATTGGTGGCATGTTGTGGCTTCGTGGACATGGAATGCAAAAGGTGAACTGTGTGCAATTTGTAAATTGTCTTTTGATGAATGTTGTACTGAATGCAAATATCCTGGTGATGACTGTCCCCTAGTTTGGGGTGTATGCACTCATCCGTTCCACCTTCACTGTGTAATTAAATGAGCTGGTACTCAAACTCGACCACACTACCCATTGTGTCGAAGAGACTGGCAGATTCAAACTGAGCCTCAGTAGCTTAATATTCCATCCATATATTTTTGTTTTAGATTTAATTGGTAATATACATGGATTGTTTTTCCAGTGTTTGATGCACATATCATAGTTGGACCTTCCCAACTTGTAAAGAGATATTTGAAGATGCTTAGGTGTTTCTTCTAAAAAAAATAGCAGCATACCAAGTTTCAGGTTTAACTGACACCCATACAAAATATGCATCTCGTAACCTCTCTTCCCCAATAAAGACAAACTTACACTTCTCCCTGAGCAGAAGTGGTTTGGTGTCATTTGATCGTGCTGAGACTATCATTGAAGTCTTAGAATGGATTGAAGCTCCTGTGAAAATTTTAGCAGTGGAAAATTTGACATCAATTTCATCAAAAGAAGCTGGTGTAAGGCTTACTGATCTGAATCAACAAGATGTAGAGCTGTAACTGGGTCAAGCGCATCATTTTGGTATCAGAGCTGTAATTATTTAAGGCTGTCATCACTAGGACTTCAATAATGATTCCATCAAATGTTTCAATGCTTTAAAATGACTCTTTAGCTCTCTGTTAGCACCACCTATTGATTTTATGAGCAATATGCATAGTTTGTGGATTTTAATATAGTTTGTACCCTTTTAAAAAGTTTCAAATAAACTCTTCTCACTATCAAAACCCTACTCATCTCTAATTCTCCTTTTCAACATTCTTGGTTTCAATGAAGACACCTATAGGTAGACATTCTGAGTTGCATATAGATAGGCAATGTGTATAAAGGTCCATGTATTCAAGGAAAATACATTCCTAGTATTTTTATCTCATCTTATTATGTAGTAAAATAAATAATTATGATGTTTTAAATCTTGAAATAGGATCACACTGCTCATTTCAGCGTCTAACTTTCTTATAGGCACCTATAGGTGTATATCTCTGCTATATGACTGTATGTGTGACTAAGGTACTAGCACAGTCTCTTCTTATGCCAAGTGAAGGTTGCTACTTTATATTCCTGATATTATAATATTTTAAACATCATGGTACTTTAATTACACTTCCATGAATCATGCTAAACATATTCCATATACGTGATTCCTTACGATTGCAAGTGAGAATGGGTAAAGAGTTAGATGTATAGAAAGATTGAAAGTTTGATCAAAGCATGATGTAATGAAACTAAAAATGAAATTAGGTGATAATTATGGAATTGATACATGTAAAACATCATATCCTCTTCACATGAGACCCTTTTAGAGAACCAAGCATTTTATAAATAAGGAAACATGTCTAAAACTGCACATGGTGGTACCTTCCTATTAGGAACCCACAGAAGCACCATTGATTACCAAGCAACTAAATATGCAGAAATAACCAGAAGTAACAAGTAACTAGAAATCAGAAACAACACAAAATATGAGAGACAATACACAACTTGTATTAATACTCATCCATAAAAGAATACAATAAAGAAGATGCCACTTCTTCTTCACACCTCTCAGAGGCTTCCCACACCTCAAGTGTATAGTAATTATTTCCTCAAAGCTCTCTCTCTTACAGTCCCAACATACAACTCAAACACACAGTTGGTGTTCACCTCCAACCAGTCAGTATCCACTACTGCCAGTACACAAGTACTCCACGTACTTCAAGTAATCTCCCATGAACTTGCAACAACCTGTAACTCAAATGATCTTACTTTGGAAGGGTATACCTTACCTTCCTCAATTCTCAATAACTGAGTACACACTGTACTCCAAGTAGATCTCTCCTGATCTTGCTACCTGTTGTGTTGTTGTCCTCCCTGATCTTGCATACCTGCAAATCAATCTAGTTCTGCACACTTGCAAACCTGGATCCCACACCCACATACACCTACAGATCAACCTGATCTTACTTACCTGAAAGGAACTACCTTGCATTCCTCTATTTTCTCTTGATGTGTTTCTATCACCTTTGATCCTGTTGTCACCTGCAGATCTCCTTTGACCTCACACACACACACACACCATGTAGATCTCCAAATGTGGCCTTGCACACCTGCCAACTAAGATCCTACACACCTAAAGAATCCTTCTGATTCTCCAAAACTAGCACCCACACTTGGCACTACTGTGGAACTAGGAGGAACACCCTTGCTCACTTCACACACAAAAGGAGCTAACTTTGCTCAACTCAAACTAGCACAAATTACAATACAGCCCATGAGTCTATTATATAGATCTCATGCAAAAAATAATTAGACACCTAATTACAATAATTAGATCCATAGCTCCAAGGCTAAAATTAGCCTTCTTCATGTAAACAACCAGTTTGTTAACAAACTATCCATGGAACTCGCAGTTCAGAACCACACAGGCGATCGACGTCGGTCCCTATCTGCCTGGGGGTGACCGATGTCAGCTAAATACTATCGATGTCAGTTGCCTTCCTGTCTACCCCTAACCGATGCTAGTAACTGTGACACTCAACACCCTCCTCCAATGTTTGCATCAGTGAAGCTTTTAGCTCCACAACCTAACAATCTCCCACTTGGAGATAAACAGCTGCACTGTACCTGTACCTATACCCCATCTACTTTGTTTCCTAGCTTGTATCCCTCTTCAAGGTCAATTCTAAAGACCAACCACCACACAACTTGTGGTACACCTCCTGTCATCTGAGTACCCTACCACATCCGAACCTACAAATCCATGTAGTGAAGTCTTGACCCTACATAGCATGTATACCTATTGTTGGTCACTCTTAAATACCTGAGAACCCACTTCCCCAAATTAGCTCCTAACTCTCTGACAGCTCCCATTGCTTGGGCAAACTCATGTCTATACCAAACCTCATGTGATTTTGGACACTAAACTATCTAGCCCTTGGTGTACTTCGATTCTACATCCTGCATATTGAACCTCGCCAACACCTGATTCACATCAGCTCCCACTGGAGACAAAATCAACCTATGATCTTCCATGTCTCTCATGCCAAAGAATTTCACTACTCCAAATTCCTCATGACATGCCACTGAACTAACCTTACCTTTAGCTCAACAAAACCCTATATGTCTAAACCTGCTAGCTAGCATACCATCCACATACAGTAACTGGATAATGTTGCAATCATCATCCACCTGGTAAGACAAACACAATGGTTACACTGACATTGACTAAAGCCCTACTTTGTCATCCACCTATCAAAACCTACACCACTATCTTGCAACTTCCTCAAGACCATATGACCTGGCCTTTCATCTCACGTGTCCATTCTCTCTATTCTTTAACCAAGGTATCCATTCATCTCAGTGCTTTTCATACTAGCTGACAACCCTACCAAATCTCCCATTTAGTTCTACATCCTATTCATGCCATGCTCCCACTGTTTCCTAGATCCTTCCTACTCTGTAGTCAGCAACTAGTATAAAGAAGAGGAATAATGAATTTGAGGCTTACTTACACTTTCAGTCCTCCCCATGGGCATTTGAGACTCCTTGACAACTTTTTGTCTACCCAAAATCTATCTCAGTGACTGACCTCGGTCACCACACAGTCTGCATCCGACCGACGTCAGTTCCATGTGATTATCCAGGTCACTGATGCTAGTTATTCTGCCAATGTCAATCTCCACCTGCTCGACACCACTGACTTCTCTGGTCTACACATGATCGACGTTAGCACTTGTCTGTTCGATGTCAGTTACCCTTGATCGATGTTGGTACATGTGTATTCCTGTGAGTGATGACTTTTTACCCACGAGCTTACTTTGAATCAATCCCATGTCCAAATTGCCCTACTCAGAAGTATCCAGCCCCATCCACTGGTCTCTGTCTGTCATCTCCTCCAAGAACACTAAGGCTTTCTAGTTCTTAAGTTTATCAAATACATCAGTCTTCCTTTTCCTACAATAAACACAATCCTTTCTTGTAGCATCCCACTTCTCACTAAAATCTTGGTCTATGCTCTCCGAAGCTAAACTCTTACCATTTGTCTTAAAAACATCCATTCCCTTCTCACTTATGTGACCAAGCCTAGAAAGCCACACCTGTGTAACATAAGTGGAATCAATGATACAAGCAAGTAGATAAAGAGTACCTACTTTCTTACCACATGCTAATTCAAGTGCATCCACTGTGAGAGTTTCTGTGCATCTCTCATCACCCAACTTTCCTGAAGCAATTAGCTGCATCTTTAAGACTGGGACCTGCATGACCTTCTTCAACACCCATGTGTTGGCTACCTGCAATTTCAGCAACACTTCCCCTTTGCCAATACTATGACAAGGCTCACCAACCCCTCTACTTGGGGCTGCATGGAAAGAGGCAACAGAATCTATTAACCAAGATTCAACTTTATCCAAGAAACATCCCAGATCATCTTGTGCAACAACACCTACAACATCTGCTTCTTCAGTTCCTTCATGCTAATCTTTTGCCAACCAACAATATTTCTTTACCTGCTCTTTCTTTCCATAACACCATAATTGACCATTCATGCTATTTAGTTCCTCCATTCGTAACTTACTTTATTTTGCCATTGCTATACTCCCACTCAATCAAAAACCCCTGAGAGTGCCCTGTAACCAAACACAAAACCTACTCCCTGTAACCTTATCTCTGATACCAACTGTTAGTGGTATCAAGTTATGAGCTAACAACCTCGCTTTGATACCAACTATTAAGAACCCACAGAAGCACCATTGATTACCGAGCAACTAAATATGTGGAATTAACTAGAAGTAACAAGTAATTAGAAATTAGAAACAACACAGAATATGAGAGACAATACACAACTTGTATTAATACTCATCCAAAAAAGAATACAATAAAGAAGATGCCACTTATTCTTCACACCTCTCAGAGGCTTCCCACACCTCAAGTGTACAGTAATTCTTTCCTTAAAGCTCTCTCTCTTATGGTCCCAACACATAACTCAAACACAGAGTTGGTGTTCACCTCCAACCAATCAATATCCACTACTGCCAGTACACAAGTACTCCATGTAGTTCAAGTAGATCTCCCATGAACTTGAAATAACCTGCAACTCAAATGATCTTACTTTGGAAGGGTCTACCTTGCCTTCCTCAATGCTCAATAATCGAGTACACACTGTACTCCAAGTAGATCTCTCCTGATCTTGCTACCTGTTGTGTTGTTGTCCTCCCTGATCTTGTACACTTGTAAATCAATCTGGTTCTGCACACCTACAAACCTAGATCCCACACCCACATACACCTACAGATCAACCTGATCTTACTTACCTGGAAGGAACTACCTTGCCTTCCTCTATTTGCTCTTGATGTGTTGCTGTCACCTTTGATCCTGTTATCACCTATAGATCTCCTTTGACCTCACACATACACACACCATGTAGATCTCCAAACATGGCCTTGCACACCTGTCGACCAAGATCCTACACACCTGAAGAACCCTTCTGATTCTCCAAAACCAGCACCCACACTTGGCACTGCTGTGGAACTAGGAGGAACACCCTTGCTCACTTCACACATAAAAGGAGCTAACTTTGCTCAACTCAAACTAGCACAAATTACAATACATCCCATGAGTCTATTATATATATCTCATGCAAACAATAATTAGACACCTAATTACAATAATTATATCTACAGCTCCAAGGCTAAAATTAGCCTTCTTCATGCAAACAACTGGTTCGTTAATGAATTGTCTGTGGAACTCGCAGTTTGGAATCACACAGGTGACCGACGTTAGTCCCTATCTACCTGGGGGTGACCAACATTGGTTGAATACTACCGATGTCAATTTCCTTCCTATCTACCCCTGATTGACTTTAGTTGGCCTGACCGACGCCGGTGACTGTGACACTCAGCACCCTCCTCCAATGTCTGCATCAGTGAAGCTTTTAGCTCCACAACCTAACACTTGCTATAACATGAGATGATTTGTATATAAAAATATATTTAAACACTAAAAAAAGAATAGAAATCATTTTAGTAGAGATAAAACATCATTTATAATCAATTTCACCCATTGGATTTTATTGACTTGTCCATACAAGAGCAAAACCTGTAGGAGGAAGGAAATATTGAGCATAAAAACACAGTCAACTTGTTAGAGATTATTCATAAATTAAAATTGACAAATATTCAAAATATTGTTATGTAAATTAATATATTTGAGTTTAATATCACCTCCCAAAAGCGTTTGACATGGAAGTCCTCCAACTAGCCATACTAAGCACAAACCTATTCACCATTTCTATGTGTCTAGAAGGGTGAAGAAGGAGTAGAATAGTTTTATCTGAAATTTGGCACTTATAGAGTATGTCAAGCATAAAAATGAGTTTTAGGAAGCTGAATAGTCATCTCATCACCTTATCCCATGTGTCACACTCTGTTGTGGGCCGTAAAAGTGCCAAATTCTATCCTTTTCCAAGAAAACTACTCTTTTTTTTAAGAACCTACCACTTTTCAGTTAGAAAAAATTAATTAAGACTTATTAGGACAAATTAGGTGTTACATAACATTTATAAACCTTAAATTTTACCAAGGAGGTTGTACAACTCATTTAATGCTCATTTTTTACCCTTAAAATGGCTCTTAAGACTAAAATATTATGACCAAAGCTAGATACACATAAAATCACACCAAATGAGTAATGACATACTTAATTACATTATATTAGGCCCATAAAAACATCTAAAGATAAAAATTTTACCTATAGGGATCCCAATTTGACCTGCAAGGTCAAATTTGGTCAAAAATTGGTGACTCATAGGGGTAACATGCCTTCTATGCTAAAGATTAGTAGCCTTATCCTATCCATGGGCTTAGTGAGTCATCTAAAGTTTGAGACAAAAAAGAATACTTTACACTTGACCACAAGGATTTGACCAAGACAAGACAACTAATTACTTCAACCACATAAAACAAAGGTCACACATAAAGCAAAGCAAACACACTAATAAGGCACACACATATGCTCAAAGCACTTAAGGAAAATATAAAATAAACAACTATGCACAACTATAAATTAATAAAACTTCATTTCCACTATCAAAATTAAATTTCCTTGAATCTTCTTCTTCATGAGATGAAACATAGTGCCAAGCATGTTTCTCCTTGGATCGGATGCTTGGTAGATTAGACCTATTCCTTAGCACTTCACTTGATCTACTCTCAAGTAGATCATCCTTAAATAGGTATTCAATTTAAATTCATTCCTATAGAATTTATACACATACCTTATACTACCACCCACTCTTTATCTCATGATCAACTTTTATCTTCTTGGTAGATATGACTTCAAGAGGAGTAGTCTCTTATTCCTTGGAATATTGAGTCCAATAAAAGCTTGTTGTATCCTTCAAAAGATAATGTGTTTCTCCGAACTAGTTGAGAGGATGATAACCAATTTTTATTATTCCAAACATATCATCATGGGATGCACATGCCTCTTGAAAGGACAAATTTGAAAATTTGTTTCTTTACATACTCAATTGAGTGTCAAAGCTGCCTTTTCCATTTTTAACTAAATCATAGACTCTTCGAAGAGGGGTATAACCTGATCCAATGATTGAAACAAGTCATCCCAAGGTTTATTAGAGACTTTTTATTTCCCATCTATGATATCTTGTATGGTGATGGAAGAACCAATGATGATTTCATCTTCTTTGACACAAGGAAGACATTCTTCAATATCAACACAATCAGAAGATTCAACACAAGAAATCACCCTTCTTCAGCATTTATAACCTATTGAGGGCTCTCAATTTGTACCTCAACTATTATAATTTGAATTTTATTCTTAAGGACTGAAATATTCTTAATTTCTTTCTCCTTCTTAGTAATGCCAATGCTAGGTATTTTGTAATCAGGTGACCTAGTCCAATGAGGCTACTAAGGAGCTATGTTTTCTTCAAGAAAAAGTTTTAAATTATTATAAACCAAATTATCCTCTTTAGTTTCCCACACCATAGGTACATAAAGTTAAAGGGTGATAGTATGAGGACAAGATGAACTAGTTGGTGGAGGTGGAACATAGAACTCAACATCAGATTGAGAATGAATTGTAAGGGATCTTTTTAGGAGTTTTTAAGGAAGGGTGGGAAAACCTTAAGCTAAAATAGCTTGGTTTTATTCATTATATTTGATAATAAATTAATTAAAATATGATTTATATTTATCACTCTCTTTAGTAAGGTTATATGGGGTGTGTTTAGGCATAGGATCTTCTTTTGGCTCTAAACCTTCCACCACACCTTGACTTAACAATTTCATTCTCAACTCTAACTCTTCAATTTTATTGGCTAGGTTCTCTTTTAAAAGTCTCTCTTTAATTTGATAGGCATATTCATGAGGAAAAAAATAACAATATGGCTGATATTGGAAACAAGAGGTCTCTTGAGGAAGGGTGGGAAGGGCTTGCATAGGATCAAGCTCTTTCTCAACTTCACACTCTTTATCTAGGATTTTATCCATTTTTTTTCCTTTGATTCCACTACCCTATTATAGCTTAGGATTCTAATATTAGGAGTCTCTTATTAATATATTTATGTAATTTGATTGTGGATTAAGTGTTCAATAAACTTGGGATCTCCTTAGGCTTGGATTCTCCACCTTGTCTCCAACTTGGGATTTTATATCTAAAAGTCTCTTATTGAGGTGGGGATGTAATGGGAGAGGGAAATGAGGGATTATATTCCACTTTATTTTATAATAATATGGAATTATTCATTTACTTAGTGGCTAACTCAATCTACCTATCAAGGTTTTTTTTCAAAAATAAAGTTTGTTTTTCTAACTCTCTCTTCCAACTGATTGGGAAAAAGATGACTTTGACAAGCTTGATTGGGTTCATGAGTTGGGGTCAAGTAGAACTAATATTAATCTTTGGGAGGTGGATGGATATGAGGGCTGATATATTTGGTGAGGCTATTCCTCATGAAATCTTAGCTTATATTCTAAGGATGCAACCAAGCCACTCATATCTAGCATGTCACTTGTGAGCCTTTGCCAATTTGATATCTCAATAAGTGCCCACTCTTTTTTAACTAGCTCTAATGCATCTCTCACATTATGAATGAAATGATTAGGAACATCTTGACCATTTCCTCTTTGTGTTTCAATATCTATCATTTACCTCTCATATTCAAAGAGAGTTTGCTTGAAATTTGAAGTGGATTGATTTGAGAAGTGACTAGGAGGAGAATGATATTGAGAAGGCTAGATATAGGACTGATACAACTCATGACAAGGTTAATAAGTTTCATATTAAAGTTGATAAATATTATGACAAGGTTGTTAAAAATTATACAAAATCTGATAGGGAATGCCATAAGCTTGAGATATCTCATCAACTTGTGTAAAACAATACTCAACACCAAAACTAGTCATGGAACTTCATTAGGAAGTAAGAACACAAAGAAAAAATCACCAATAATCTTCAAAATGAAAACTTGGGATGCTTTACCAACTTATGTAACTTTAGATTTGCCATTAATGCTTAGATAGATGCCTCCAAAGGTTGATGTGTTAAAAGACAACAACAAAAATCTTTCAACTTCTTGGATAATGAGTCTCACTGGGCATGCCAAAAACTATTGTCACTTATATTTTCACTATTTGAAGAGATGTCTTAGCTCTCCTCATCCAAGTGTCATAATTGAAACACCTCTATGTTTTGGGTAGCATAACAATGAGGTAAATCTCTATATAGGTCTAACTCCTTTGATGTACCACTTTTGGATCACTACTACACCTATGATTGCAAGGAAAAGGGAGAGAAAATTAAAAGTAAACTATCCTAAAGGAGGGGATACACCAAATTTATTGATGACTACCAGCCATCTGCATGTCACACATGAGACCAAGAGACTAACTAAGCATACACTTCTCTAATCTAAATCTTCTCACATCATTATTTTGTTATGAGGTTGTGATGAATGTTTATACTAGGAGGAATAGACAAGATTCCTAGAGTGGTACTATTTTAATATACTAACTCACTCAACCTTAACACTTCACATGACCTACAATAATTTTTTAAGGTATAAAGAGGTGGGAGAATGAGACAACAATGCTAAGGAAACAATGGTCATCACTAAGAATTATGAATCATTAAAGTGAACACACTATGAATAGTCATATAAAACATAAAATCATTAATATTTGTTGATACATGGTATGCAAATGAGCAAGACTTCACCATACTTAGGTGGAACATCCTTATAATAGCTAAAATGGCTATTTCTTATAGAAGTTGAGAGAGAGAAGAGAAAAAATAATTACAAAGGTCACAAAGACAAGTTTCAAGCTTATAAAAAGAGTTACATGTGCATGACAAGATAATGTGAAATTGATCATGCAAAGTTAGAAGAGACAAGTATTAATCGAAGGCATGAAACTCTTGAAATGTGGCATGAAAGTCCTTTTGTTGGCTTAGAAAACCATCTTCATCATTCCCCATATTGTAAAATACAAAAATTGAATAAGTATAGGTCTAATGATTAAACTAAGATGGAGTGGTTATAGACATGTTTTTCCATACATTGGTTACATTTTTAATCACCTGGATTCTTCTGAAAGTGAGAAATCACTACCAGCAGTCAAAGAAACTCCTCTTTCACACACCTTGCACACTTGGATTCCAAAATGGTTTTAGTTTATCATGAAAATACATATAAGGGGCTGAAATACATGTTTCAATACCATTTATGTCCTTAGAGTTATCAGGCATACCTTAAAAGCAACTTATTTGAAGTTTTTCACTCTTCTCACTATCATGTTCACTATGCCAGTTTTGACTGGCTAAGATGAAAGATATTTTAGGAACACTTATGAGTTTTTATAAATCAATAAATTGTAATTGGGAGTTATCTTAAGTCTCAATCTTCCCTCCCATATGATTGGCATCTTCATACTCCTTCTAAAACTTATAAAACACATAAAATTGTCAAAAATACCCTATTTAGTACTCCATCTATATAGTCCAGTAGGATGGGGAGTATCCTAAGAGATAAAAATATAATTTTCAATCACTTTCATGGTCAAATTATGCCATTTATATGTACTAACTTATCCATCTTATCAAATTAGCCATTGTCTTCGGTTTTGGTGAGTTTTAGGCCTATTTTACCCTCTTAAACATCATTCATAAATATTTGACATTAAAATCTAAACTAAATTACACAAAATGGTTATTTATGACCATATCTAACTCATCCTATCTCCTTGAGTCTCAATTCAAAGCATCCAAGTAGATATGGGCTTCTAACTTTGCCTACTCAAGCTCTTTTCTCCATTTCCTATAGGCCTGAGTTGGTCCCAAGCCAAAAGTGGCCTTAAATATGAATTATTTGAATTATATAATCTTATACACATCTAAATTATCTCATATACATTTCTCATCTCATTTTATAGTTTAATATGACCTCTCATTTGGCCACTATACTTGAACCTTGCCTAATAGGCCTATTTGTATATCCTTGTGGTCTAGGTCATCTTATTGAGTTTCTCACTTATGTAAAAGGTTTTAAATGTATTTTCACACATACCACATCTAATTATACCTTTTTAAATGTCTCATTATCATTTTAACTCACCTAATCATTCCCTTTCTCAAAATTGTAGGGTTTATGCTCCTAGGGAAGTACCCTCTATCTGAGATAAGATAGAGGGTACTTACCCTATTTTCTCAAAATAATTGAATGTTATATGGTATTATTAAATTCATAAATATCATTTTTAATAAATTTAATCCCTTTGTATAATCAATAGATCCCATAACTCCTCAAAAATCCAAGACAGACTATGAGGGGGGTAGATTGTGTGCTTGGTTTGTCATATAGACTATGGATTGCTTTGTTAGAAATACCCTACTTTAGTTTTATGTTATGAGAGTATATAATTATGGTTATAATTTTAATATATATTTCCAATATTCCTACATACATTTTAACATTCATACTTACAACCTCAACCTCCATTCTACCCAACAAGGTCTATATGATAGACTAATTGTGACTTCTATGTTTGTCTTTTCAAGGTGATCCCTGTAGGTGATCTTGCATAAATTGAGATTGAATATAGTGTTATAAGACATTATTTTTGTGTTATTTTCCAATATATCATTGATTTTTTGTATTAAAATCATGCACCTATAATTCAAACTTCAAGAACACTAACTTTTGCTTGTTGTCCTATTATAGCTTACAAATGACTGTGTTGAGGTAGAACAGGGGTTTTATGGATAAGAATTCACCTTAAAAAATATATAACATGGAATATGATCCATTTTATGTCATTTATAATTAAATTCCACTATAATTTTTTTATATATCCATGTTTAGACTCACTTCATGGATGGTGTAGGAGTTATAGTCTGTTGTAGGTGAACAATTTGGGAATTAGGTACACTTGTAGGTGTTATATGGGGCCTAAAACATAGGATACCATATTATTAGATTTAAATTAGGTAATTAATGTTGTATTAAACCATATAAAACTATTTAATAATGGAAACATGGTTTTATTATGCAACCTTGGGTGAAGAGTCTAGTTAGAGCTTAAATTCTGTAGATGATATTGTTTGAGTTTAGTGTATAAAAACACAACTTTGGGCCTCCCAAAAACCAATTTCCACTAATCATCTACCCCCAAAATTTTTAAATTCATCCTATGTGGAGAATAAAATACATAATAATATATATTATTAAAATCTCTTGACAACCCTATTGTATGACCTCTATGAAAAAGCCAGGTGCTCTATTTTATGCTTTGAGGGAAAAGGGACCTAAATTCCATAGTCATTGATTTTGAAGACAATCTCACATCTTGACTACCATTATACCATCATAAATAGGTATAAAATGATATAATTAACACACCAAGACTTTATCAATGATTCCATCACTTGTTTTAATGCTTCAAAATGACTCTTGAACTCTCTATTAGTACCACCTGTAGGTGATTATTTTCATGTACAGGCAATGGATGATCCTATGAGAAATATGCATGATTTGTGGATTTAAATATATTTTGGACCATTTTAAAAAGTTTAAAATAAACTCTTATCACTATAAAAACCTTTCTCATCTCAAATACTCCTTTTTAACATGCTTGTTTTCCATGAAGGCACCTATAGGCAGACATTCTGAGTTGCATATAGACAGGCAGTGGGTAGAAAGGTCCATGTATTCAAGGAAACTATCTTCCTAGTATTTTTATATCCTATCATGATGTATTAAAATGAATAATAATTATTTTTTAAATATTGAAATAATATCACACTCCTCATTTCAACATCTTACTTTCTTTTAGGCACCTGTAGGTGCATATCTCTATTATATGATTATGTGTGTGACTGAGGTACTAATGCAGTCCCTTCTTATGATAAGTGAAGGTTCCTACTTGATGTTCTTGATATGAGAATATATTAAAAATCATGATAATTTCGTTACACTTCCATGAATCATGCTAAATAGGTTCCATACACATTATTCCTTATGATTGCAAATGAAAATGGTCAAAGAGTTGACTATGAGTATGACAAGACTGAAAGTTTGATCAATGCATGATTTAATGAGACTAAATATGAAAGGAGGTAATGATTATGTAATTTAATAATGGGAATCCTCATATCCTCTTCACATGATACCCTTGCAAATAACCAATCATTATACAAATAAGGAAACCTAAATGAGACTTCACATGGTGGCACCTTCCTATAACATGAGATAATCTGCATATCAAAATACCTTGAAACACTAAACCAAGAATGGAGAGAATTTAAGAAGAGAGCCAAAAACAATCTATAAAAAAAATCACCCATTGGATTGTATGGACTTATCCATACACTATTATAACCTATAGGGTGTAGGAAATAAGGACCAAAAAAACACAGTCAACTTGTTAGAGATGATTCATAAATCATAGTTGACTAATCTTCAAAATCTTTTTATGGAAATGAAGATCTCTAAGTTTAGTTTCACCTCCCAAAAGTATTTGACCTAGAATTCATCCAACTTGTTTTACTAATCACAAACCTACTAATCATTTATGTGTGTCTAAAAGGGTGAAGAAGGAGCAAAATGGTTTTATCTCAAATTTGGCACTTCTAGAGTATGTCAAGAATGGAAATGAGTTTGAGGAAGATGAAGAGCCATCTGACAACCTTATCCCATGTGTCACACTCTCTTATGGGTTTTACAAGTGCCAAACTCTATCTTTTTCCAAGAAAATCTATCTTTCTTCTAAATAACCTACCAATTTTCAATTAGAAAAAGTTACTTGAGACTTCTTAGGACACATGGGGTATGACATCACTTTTTAAAACATTCACTTTTCCCAAGGAGGTTGTACAACTTATTTAATGATCATTTTTTACCCTCAAAATGGCTCCTAGAACTTAAAAAATTATGACCAAATCTAGATACACATAATATCACACCAAATGAGAAATGACATACTTCATGACATTATGTTAGGTGCCTAAGAACATCTAAATATCAAGTTTTTACCTATATGGGTCCAAATTTGACCTGTAGTGTCAAATTTGGTTAATAGGAATCATGAAAGGATAAGTTCCATGAGAATTTCAAATAAAATTCACCTTCTTATAGCTCAAACCAAGTCAAAGGGAGGAAAAACTTAGATTTGAAATTTGACCAAGCACACACACATCACAAGCTTTTGCCAAAACAAGCCTATAGGCCAAGATATGTAGGATCTAATTAGGTAATTTGGTAGAGAGTCTCATTATGACCTAATATACCAATTAAACCTCATGTTTAGGTTATTTTACAATGGTAAATATTCTTTTTTTTAGTACAATCAACCCTATGTCAAATCATGGTCAACATTGGAGCATGTAATAAAGGAATTGGCCATTTTGAGGCTTCTAAAGTTTTATTCAAAGAACTAAATTTGGTAAAAATAGTCTCAATGACCTAAAACATAACCCCATGCCATCCTAAATTTCCTATAAAGAGTTAAATTTCCCATTATTTTGACACAGTCCCCTTACAGTCAAGAAGGCAACCATTGGAGACCCAATTAAGTTTTGTCAATTCTAGGTGATAAAAAAAGGTTTATGCCTTAGAGAGGTTTTATAACATTATAATATGATGTTTTAAAAATATATTGTCCTATATAATTGATAAAATTCAATATTTTTATTTAAAAGTTTGAAGAAAGACAAGTTTAGGCATGGAGGAAGCATGCAGACAACTCAAGGTAAATTATGGTAAAAAAAGGTCTATATGACAAAGTACACATCCAAAAGACTTTAAATTTGGTAAGATTTGTTATAAATACATATTATATCCATAAATAATCTTGTTAATTCCATATGACAAGTTTAATTTCTTGCTATTTTATCATAGTCCCCTTATGTCTCATAATGGTCATTATTCATGCAAGCACACTTTTTAGAGTTTTAGGGTATGGTTAAAGGTTACAAGATTAGGGGAGTGTCTAAAAATCATGGTAATATTTTTTTAATCCCTTTAAACACATTTAAATATTTTTCATAGTCAAAACTTCATGCAAACCCCATAGGTAAGCTCTAAACCCCAAAGGTAGTCTCAAAAGCATAAAAGGCAAAGTTGGGTTTTGATCATTTATAAAGGTGTTATGAGATTTTTTGGGTGACATGAAGATTTTTTAAAGAAAATTATATTAGTGGGAAGGTAAAATTGGTTATTTTAATAAATTTGAGCTTTTTAGGTTTAACACACCCAGTCTTAGCCCTTCTTCAGATGCTCATTTCTTTCATATCGTGAAGTGCAAAACCCGTAGGTAAGCTCTAAACCCCAAAGGTAGTCTCAAAAGCATAAAAGGAAAAGTTGGGTTTTGATCATTTTTAGATTTTTTATGATATTTTTATGTGACATTAAGATTTTTAAAATCAAATAATATCAGTGGGAAGGTCAAATTGGTCATTTTAATAAATTTGAGCTTTTCAGGCTTAAGACACCCATTTTTAGCCCTTCTTCAAATGCTCATTTATTTCATACCATGAAGAGTTATATCCATTATTATAGTATGTTTTTATTAACCATATTTAATTTAAATTAATTATTCATTTATTTTGGTTAAGGGCCTAAGTTTTATGAACAATTTTTAAGAGTGTATGCATGTCTAGAATGCTTACAAATCCTATAGGTATATTTATGTGTGTATCTTTTTATACCTTACGCATGGGAGTCCAATATTTTAAAGGATTTTAAATGGTTATATTTAATAGTGATATACTTTAAATAAGTTTTGGAATGGGTGTCTTCATTATATGAACAATCATCTTGAAGGTGAACTTGCTTAAGCTTGTAAAGGAGATTTTTGACCAGTTTTGTATTTTTAGACTAACAGGTCCATAAAATGGCATGGAATTTATTTTAAACCATCTATAAGGTGTAGAGGACTCCTTAAAACACCTGAAAACCCTATTTTATATAATAATATGGCATGTTTGGTGCCTAGGAGGTCCAAAATGGCTCAAAATGCCTATTTTTAGAGGACTTCAAAGAGAGCAATGGTCTAAATCCATGGAAGAGGTATAATGGGACCTAAAACATAATTATATGTCACTTATATATATTTATAAGAGATTATATTGTGTCTTTCTAAGCTAAAGGGTCAAAAACCTAGTTTTTGACATATTTGTGCATTGTTATAGGTTTAATGGTGATTTTCACCATTGTTGTAGGTATTGAATGTTTTCCAAATCTTCATTTTATTCCTCATATGCATGCTAGAGAAGTATGGATGTCTTGTATATGTCAAAACTTGGTCTTCAAGTGCCAAATTTCCTTGGGAGTAGGTTTAGGGTAGTTGGTTTAAGGTGGTTTAAGCTTGTGACCTCCATCAATGGGGTCTATAAGAGTTGCATGTTTCATGGAGTTTATTGCAGGTTGGAGGAGAAAAGTCAAGTTGAAAATAGAATTTCGCCCCAAAAATCAAACATGAAACTTAAAATTCATGGTCAGTTAAGCATTTTGTGCCAAGTCAACTAATTTTTTCCTAACATCTTCTAGAAGAGCAAGTGGAAGGGGGCATAGAAGTACAAGGAGGAGAGTTTGGGGGTTGAGAAAGCAAGTGGAGCATTCAATGAAAAATCAAAGTCTTTGGATACTTTTCCTTTAGTGGATCATGACATCATCATCCTTAAAAAATTCTTATCTTCTAGTGTGTTTCTAAGCCAATGAGAGAGTTTGAAGCCTATTTTATCTATTGGAGTTTAATTTGTTAAATAAGGATTAGTTATAATTAGCCCAAATGTGCATGAGAATCCATGGAGGGTGGTTGTGTCTCATTTATTAAATTATGTTTGCTTGCCTCTTCTCTCTCTCTTACCCTTTTCTCCAATATTTCCCATTTCTCCCCCATTTTTTTAATAGTTTATCATTTTACAAAGAGAAACCCTATCAAAATTTGTAAGAAAGACCTTTTAAAGCAATAAAGATCATTTTTCACCTATCTCTTACCTCTAAATTATGTTTAGCAAGCTTGTGCATGATGTCCTTGTGACGAAGTGTTCTTCCATCTCCATTGTCATTATTTATTTCCTATTTTTAGGTGTTTTAAAGTTAGTTATATGTTTGAACTTGAGCTCTTTCCACCATTAATATAGCTTGGTGTGAATTTTAAAATTCCTCTTTGCTTCATGTATTATTTGGTGAGCTTAGTTTATGAAAAACTTATGCAAATTATTTAGTCTATGAGGTTGTATGAGAAATAATTATCTTATGCTGAATTAGTGTTTATTTAATGCTTATGTGATTGTCAATAAATTTTTTGTAGCACCTTTTTAGTGTCTTTAGTTATCATATACCCTCTCTCTATCCCTTTTCCAAGTAGAAGTATTAGTTTAAGTGATCTACCAAGAGGAAGTCAGCCTTCTCTGGAGGTTCAACCTCACTAAAGGATACCCAAATATTGAGTTTAATCCAATATTATATATGGGAGTGATATATCTTGAAAAAGTGTCCCAAAAGGGTGTAATTATACACTATAACCTTATGTCACATCATGATCGACATTGGAGCATGCAATGAAGGAATTAGCTATTTTGGGGCATATAAAGTTTAATTCAAAGCATTAAATTTGGTAATAATGGTCTCCATGACCTAAAAAATCATTATATGGAATCCTCAAGGTCCTAAAAAGAGTGAAAGTTCCCTTTATTTTGACACATTCCCTTTATAGTCAAGAAGGCAGCCATTGGAGACCAAATGAAGTTTTTTCACTTCTGGGTGCTAAGAATAATTTTAGGCCTTAGAGAGTTTTTATAAAGTTATAATATGATGTAAAACTATTTTTTCCTATATAATTTATCACATTTATAGGTTTCATGCAAAATTTTGAATAAAGACAAGTTTCGGCATGGAGGAAGATGCACACAACTCAAGGTAAAATGTGGTAAAAAAGGTCCACAAGACAAAATACAAATCCAAAAGACTTTAAATTTGGTAAAATTTGTCCTAATGACCTATTATATCCATGAATAATCATTTAAGGTCATATCCAAAGTGTAAGTGTCCTTTGTTTTGTCACAGTCCCCCTATGTCTCATAATGGTTATTATTCATACAAGCACATGTTTTGGAGTTTTAGGTATGGTTGAAGAAAAAGATATTAGAGGAGTGTTTTAAAAGAATTTTAAAATGTTTTTAATACCTTTAAACTCCTTTAAAAAGTTTTCACACTAAAAACTTCATGTAAACCCTGTAGGCAAGCTATAAACCCCATAATCAGTCTCAAAAGCATAAAAGGAAAAGTTGGGTTTTGACCATTTAGAAAGGTGTTATGAGAATTTTTAGGTTCCATGAAGATTTTTTCAAAAAAAATAATATTATTGGGAAGGTCAAATTGTTATTTTGGATAAATTCAAGTTTTTTATGCTTAAGACACCCAATTTTAGCCCTTCTTCAGATACTCATTTCTTTCATACCATGAAGAGTTGGGCAAAGTGCTTATAGTATGTTTTTATTAAACCTATGTAATTTAAGTTAATTATGAATTTATGTTGGTTAAGGTCCTGAGTTTTATGAATAATAGTTAAGAGTGTAAGCATATCCAAAATGCTTACAAATCTTATAGGCAATCATATTTATGTGTGTATATTTTCATACCTTTGATATGGAAGACAAATATTTTAAATGATTTTTAAGGGGTCTATATAATATTTATCCATGGAAATAAGTTTTGGAATGTGTGTCTTCATTATATGAACAATCATCTTGAAGGTGAGCTTGGTTAAGCTTGCAAAGGAGCTTTTTGACTAGTTTTGTATTTTTGGACTCATAGGTCCATAAAATGGCCTATAATTTATTTGAAACCACCTATAATGTATATATGAGTCAATATAACACCTTAAAAACCTATTTTTTAGAATAATATGGCACGTTTGGGTGACTAAGAGGCCTAAAATGGCTTAAAATGCCTATTTTTGCAAGACTTAAAAGAGATAAATGGTATAAATACATGTAAAGGGTCTAATGAGACCTAAAACATCATTATATGGAGTTTATATCTCTTTATAAGAGCTTATATGGTGTATTGATAAGATAAAGTGTCAAATACCCATTTTTTGACATATATGTGCATTGTTGTAGGTTTAATAGTGATTTCCACCATTGTTACAGGTATTAAAATTTTTCCAAACCTTAATTTTCTTCCTCATATGTATGATATAGAATTATTTAAGTCTTATACAAGTACATAAGTGGTCTTTAGGGTGGCAAATGGCCTTGGGAGTAGTTTTTAGGGTAGCTAGTTGAAGGTGGCTCAAGCTTGTGACCTCTATCAATGGGGTATATAGGAGTTTTAGGTTTCATGGAGTTTATTGTAGGTTGGAAAAGCAAATTCAAGTTTAAAATATAAATTATCCCCAAAAATAAAACATGAAACTTAAACTTCATGTTCATATAAGCATTTTATGTCAAGTCAACTACCTTTTTCCTAACATCTTCTAGAAGATCAAGTGGAAGGGGGGTGTATAAGTCCAAGGAGGATATTTTAGGGGTTGAGAAGTCAATACGATCAATAAATTAAATTTCAAAGTCTTTGGAGACTTTTCCTTTCCAGTGGATCATGAAATTAGCATCTTCAATAAGTTCTTGTCTTCTAGTGTGTTATTGAGCTAATGAGAGGGCTTGAAGCCTATTTGGGCTAATGAAGTTTAATTTATTAAGGAATTATTAATTATAATTAACCCAAATGTGGGTGAGAATCCATGGAGGGTGGTTGTGTCTCATTTATTAAATTTTGTTTGCTTGCATCTTCTCTCTCTCTTCCCCTTTTCTCCTATATCTCCCATTTCTCCCATTTTTGTAAGATATTCTCATTTAACAAGGAGAAACCCTATTAAAAATTTTAATAAAGACCTTTTGAAGTATTAAAGATCATTTTTTGCCTATCTTTTACCTCTAAATTGTGTTTATCAAGCTTGGGCATGATATCCTTGTGAAAAAGTGTTCTTCCATGTCCATTGTCCTTCTTTCATGCCTATTTTTAGGTGTTTTTAAGTTAGTTTTAGGTCTGAAATTGAGATCTTTCCACCATTAATGGATTTTTATTTTTAATTTTAAAATTCCTCTTTATTTCATGTATTATTTTGTGAGCCTAGTTTATGAAACACTTATGCAAATCAGCTAGTTTGTGAGGTTGTGTGAGAAAGAATTATCTTATATTGAATTTGTATTTATTTCATGATTATGTGAGTGTTGATAAATTTGGTGTATCGCCCTTTCAGTGTTTTTAGTCATTCTATACCCTCTCTCTATCTCTTTTCCAAGTAGAAGTATTAATTTAGGTGATCTACCAAGAGGAAGTTAGCCTTCTCTAGAGGTTTAAACTCACTATAGGATACCCACAGCTTGAGGTTGCTCCAATATTATAGTTTAAAGTGAGAGATCTTGAAAAAATCTCCCATAAGGGTGCAATTCTATGCTATAATATTTCTACATGCCATTACCACCACCCAACATATCACTTATATTGATATTCCACCTCTCACAAGTGTCGATTGGGACTGACATAATCATACCTTATTGAACTACATCCATGGTGACATATAAATTATAATATATCAGGGAGACCAAGACCACATTCATGAAAAATATGAAAAATCTCCTAGAAAAAAAATTTTAAAGGCACTAAGGGGCAATCAAAATCTAAAATCAACATCTTCTAGTGAAAACTTATTTGAGGTGCTAGAAGACAATAAAATTCAAAAGTCAGCATTCCTTTATGAAACCTTTTCAAAGGTGTTATGGGATAATCAAGACAACTTTATTGGTGAAAATATCTTTGAAGCACCAATAATTGAGGATAATATTTCTTCACTACTTGATGGAGACATTATTGAAGATAACACCAATACAACTTCCAATCCATAGTATAATTAGATGGTAGTTATTCTTAGGCTCAAACAATAAAAACATTTAGTGGTCCTATGGAAAGTATATTTAGAATTCTTCAGCCCTACCATAACCAAAACTATGTCAAATCCAAAATCAATAACATTTTTTGTGCCTAAAAATCCCAGTCTTCATTTGTTTCCTAGCCATTAAACATTCCATTATGATCCATTTATTCATTCTAGACCTATATTACATTTCCAAATCAGACCTATCAGCCAATGTTTATCTTTATTTACCATATCTAGTTGTAATTTCCTTTATAGAGGCTACAAAGATATCCTATTTCAAAGTTTAGAGGACATAAATTTAAAGACAAACAAATATTAAAACATCATTATTAGAGTCCAAATCCACAAAAGGTTATTAATAGAGTATCTATTTATAATGGATGTGGGATAGTAATTTAAATGATCAATTATTCTAGTTGTATCATATGTTGATTAGGACATGCATCTCCACATCAATAGGAATAATAAAACCTTATCTTTGCCTTGTCATTTACCTTGTCACTTGGGGCCAACACTATTACCATTATATCCAATTTTTATAACATCACCTTTCCTTGCCCTTTGCCTCACCTTACCATTATACCATACCTTCACCAAACTTGTTTTTACCTCCCAACCTAACCCTTTGACCTTGTTTTCATTCCATTGGTTCTATGGGCACCTTTAACTAGAGGATTCAAATCAAGTTATAATAGTTAATTTAATATTCTAGATAGAGGCAATATCTTGGACTAGTATGATAATGGTTTAGAATTTACATCCTTCATTTGCTCTTTCATTTTAGTTTGAGTGTTCTAGATTATAAGCACCTTTGGGTAAATCAGCATCCCACTCTTTTCTACTAATTATAATTACCTCTTGGTAAATTAGTATCATTTACCTATGCCATTTTTTCCTAATTATAACCACCTATGGGAAAACTAGGAACAATAATTTTACCATTAATTGCAATATCACCTTGGCATACTGTTCCATTTGCCTAATTTATGAACTTGATACTACCTAGTATAATTCATCCACTATAAGGTAGAACTATAGTGACTTGAGGTCCTAATAGGACTATGTAGGTAGTGCTCAATTCATGTTGAGGTCACCTCAATCACCCCTTTGCCATGTTATTGTCATTTTGTGATAAATTTAAGTTTGAACACTCTCTCTATTTTATGATTTGGACCACTTAGTATCTCATCATTCTCAATCGAGTTTATATTCTTCAAAATTTCCAAAACCATTTGTAATAGATCTACAAAATCACAAAAATCACAAAATCACAAAAATCACAAAATCATAAAAATTGGCTTAGAATCTCCATGCGAGATATAAATCCATCCAAATTTTGGTATGGGCCATCTTGTTTGTTTAGTTTATTTCTCAACCACTTGGTATTTTTCCTCTCATTTTTGGGAGAACTACATTGACATGAGGTTGGCATGGTATATGTAGGCATCACTAGGATACATAGGGTATCTCAACTTAGCTATGTTTCACCTTCATTTATTATCAATCAATTCTTTGCCTTAAGGTTCTAGGACTCATAGTTATTTTAAAAGTAACCAATTATCCTCTAGTTTACCAATCTTTATTGGCCTTAGCCTTACGCACTTTCCATTTTGTGAGTACTCTTTGACTAGCAACTGAGTCACAATTAGATATAATTTTATTGACCAAAATGAGTAAGGAGATTTAACATTAACCTATACCTTATAATTCATTTAAATATCAACTCAAGGATGTATACTTGATAGGATGATGTCATTGTATGTGCACACTCAATATTTTAATTTGACCTTCTACTAATTGTTATCTAAGATGTTGAAGTCATGCATTAAATGAAATGCTAGAATTTAAACATGAACAAAATATTTTGAAATAAATGCTTATACATTGGAATATTCCTCAAAAAAATCTAAGCAAGAATGTAAATCACACAATACATAAATAAATCAAATAAAATTCTTAGTTATTTAAATGGGTTGGATTGTTACCACAAACTTCCAAGGGAGGCCCTTCCTCCTTCTAACTTCAGCTTCAATCCTTCCTCTCACAACACTTAATTAAACTTAGAAATTCTTGTTCATATTAATAAAAAATGCAACAATGAATTTTTGTAAGAAATTAAAATAATAGTTGCTTGATAAAATGTACTTCTGATAATCTCTAATCAACATCTACTATATCCTGATAATCTCTAATCAACATCTACTATATCTCAACTCTGTTATTACACACACACACACACACACACACACACACACTGTAGAGGATATTGTTTTATACAAAATAATATATATTCTAATCTAAGAAACATTTGACTTAGGATAACTGAAATTGGCTCATTTTGTTAAAGTCATCTTTCATGTGAATTCTACAACATTGTTTTAGGACAAACAAATTTGTTTCATTCTTCAACCACTTCTGTATTAGGCTCCATGGAGGTTATAGTTGTTTCTGTGAGTCCGTTGAAAGAGGAATCAAAATATATTCATTCATGGCTTTGGTCATGTAGTGGCTACATGATAGTCTGCGTAATGAGATTCCTTTGTTGTAAGATGTTTTCTGTTATATACCTATTTCTCCAAAACAACCTTAAAATAAATTATAGAAAAATCATCCTAAATTAATAGATGACTATCATATATTTAATTCCAATACATAATTATAACTATTCAAATAGTATAAAAATATAATGATATTTATAGGTTTATGGCTGCTTAAGGAAGGAAACTTTATGGAAAGTAATCAAAATCATGGCAAACAAGTGTGATAGATGAGGGCAACAATAGGACATTTCTAGGGCTCATCAAGCCCCCCAACATAGGATCTTGCTCGAACATGAGTAGGAAACTTGTTCATTCCAATTTCATAAAGAACTCTAAAATCCATGGGACCTATGGTACCATTGGCAAAGTGAGCATAAAATCCACACCTCTATCTGAATAGTTGCCATATTTTGACCTCGCTAGTTTCATCTATTGGAGCTTTATCCTACCAATATGGAATAGGATACCAAAATAGAGGAGGATGTAATTTGAAGTTAAACAATTGAGATCCCATTTCACCTACAAGAAGAATATATTTTGTGATCTTATTAAATTATGTATTTAAGTTAAAAGGGGAATATGGTTCTCTCTTTTTTAGTGCAGAAGTGAGCTCATTCTATCATTTAATATAAAAATCTTTGTCTATAGGACTAGAAAAAGTTATCAATCCTAAATAAAAATCTTGGGCTTCATCATAATTCTTCATAAACCAAGCTCTAACTTCTTTCTTCAACATGATATTATCCCATTCAGTCAATACAACATTAGGTGCCATTGATTCTCTCCTGATAAGTAGCTAGCTTTCATTCTCTTTTTTCCTATATTCAGCTAATTTTCATCCTCTTCTTTGCTCATTCAACAAATATGATGAAAATTACTTTAGTTAGACATCTCCAACATATAGATTAGGTTTCCACTCTTTGTCATAAGGAACAACATAAGTATGAAGGTAGAACTCGCACAATTATGCTTGTTCTTCTTGTGAACCTTATTTATAGATAGAAAAGAAAGAGAGGGGATTAATTACTTCATGAGGCATATCACAATAACTTATCATAAATTTGAACTTATGCCATTGCTCTTCAAGGTAGACTAAATAAAATCTTGTAGGAAGCTTTTAGTCAAGGATCTCTTGGGTAAGAGCCATATCTTCAATTTTTTACGTTAGTTTGGATATTTTCTCTTCCTTCAACTTATTCTTTTATTTCAATTTCTTACTTTCTTTTCTTAATGCCTTTAGACTTTTAGAGTAACTATCCATCCAATTCAATAATTTAGAAGATATTGTAAATAAAGAATGATACCTAACTTCTTGGCTAGTTGTAGGTTCTTCTTGTTGATTTACCTCTATAGAAGGTTTTGAAATAACGACTATAGGATGGTCTTTAGTAAAGGTCTATAGTTGAAAAGCTACTAAATCAAATGCATCTAGTCCTCCTCTAGAGTGATCTTGTATCTTATTTCTTAGTTACTCAATTTCTTGTAGGGATTGTTCTAGAGTGGGAAATTATATTTGTCTAGTAGGTTGCTCCATTTGTTCCACTTCCTCCTACATTGGTTAATCATGAAACTCTTCAAGACTATGCTCGACTTGTTTTACCTCTTGATTGTATTCTAGAGAACATTCTCCCTTGTTTTTTCAACCTCTAGAGATTCATCACTACTGATAGTCTATTCTTATCCAAATTCTTCATTAATTTCAATAATAGAAGAAGGTTTAATTCTTATTTTTTTCCTCAATTTGTGAGATCTATGAGTAGAGTTTACCTTGGCCTTTTTGGGAGAAGGTGGAAGTTCCTCCTCAAATTCCTTTGAATCAAGTTGGAGAATGAGTTTCTTCTTTTTTCCTCTAGATTCCCTAGTTATGGAATTCCTTTCTTCAATCCTTGCTACAGGTTTTTGTGTGGTTATAGGAAGGTCTACTTCTATAGGTTCTTATGGAGTTGTAGGAAGGTTTTCTGCTATAGGTTCTTGTTGAGATATACGAAGGACTTCTTTTGATATTTTTTATTCTACCTCTAATTCCTCTTCTATTTCATTTCCTTCTCTATCACTTTTTGCATTTTTTGGTACTTGGAGAAATTATTCCCAACTTATGTTGGGTCTATTCCTTTGCAAATAATCTTAAACAATCAACTGGATTAAACAATGATGGGAAAGACCTTTGGAGATACCTTTTTGAAATGCCTCTACCATTTTTGTGATCATTTTGAGTAAGAAGTTGGGGATGTTTATCTATATATCATTTTATAAATGATTCATGAACTTGAAGTGAATACCATGTAACATTAAATACATCATTTCACAATTGAAATATCTACAGATGAACTCAACAAGTTTGGCCCATCATCCTAGTAAAGATAACCATTATAGTGCCCTACTTTGAAGTTTCCAAGCTTTCATTTTCTCTGATGAATTTTTTCCTCTCTACCTTGGCATCAAATTTATCTTGTCATGCCTCCCCTATTCATGGAAATCCCATTACTCTACTAATGATAGTCTCTATTAGCTTTATATCCATTCCTCTTACTATTTCTAGGTTGTTATGAAATGAGCTAGAAAAATCTTCTATAATTCCATTATCCATGGCCTGTATCTTCTCAAAATATTATGCCCATCCTAAATTATGGAATAGGGCTAGGATGTCTAAGATACTAGTTAAAGGAGTGATATCAGGTGTTCATGTTTAAGTAAGTCCCCTCCCATATTATGAGATGAAATTTGAGTTACAGGCTATGTTCTTATAGTAAGGATTTTGTGGATTCAGTGAAATGTTTGAATTTTATGATTTGGGAGTGAAATAATCCATTTAAATTATGGAAAATCTCCCCCCCCCAACTTAAACTATCACTTGTCCTCGAGGGATGAAGCTTACATGCACAAAATGTCTCATGGTAATGGTAAAGGGTGGTGGTAACAGTGCATCAAAGGTCACATCAATCAATGAAGGAGAAGATATGGTAGTGTAGTAATAGCATTAAGACCCATCATCTTTAGTAATAATTAAAATAAATGAAATTAAATAAATATAAAATGATTACCTTATTACTAGTAGGAATACATTTTATTAATTTGTAAATGATGATTTGAAGTGGTGGTCTTGGCATGTGTTGTCATTTGATTGGGATAAAAATGCTTTATGTGGGATGGAATGTAGGATGAAATGATAAGAATACATCTTGTAGCAAGAAATTTTTCTTGTAGTAACAAGTTTTTCATCCTGTAGCAAGAAGTGTTTTCATGTAGTAACAAGTTTTTCATCCTGTAGCAAGAAAGAAAATGTATTTTTGCTCCAAGGGAATGAATCTATAAGCAAAAACAAATGAACACAACAAGTTTCATTGTATTAATCTTTCTTTTTTTAATGAATGTCAATCAGTCAGTGACTTGGTTTTCTGATACAACATCCGTCAATAATGCCCAAAGGTTTTCATTGCTGAATTTTCTACTTCTTTTAACTTTTTGCCCACCCTGCTTACATAGGGTTATTAATATGGGGGTTTTTGAAAAGTTCTAATATCCTACTTGAAAAAATAGAAACTTAAACTATGAAAGCAATAAATATTTAATCTAAAGAACAACAAGCTTTAGAAATAAAAATAATAAACATCTAAAAATAATTGCTAGAAATATTGAAGATTAAAAGTGTGTGACACCCTTCCACAACAATGGCACCAAAAATGACTAGTAACTGATTCACAATTATATATACTTATGTTGACCAAAATGAGAAAGGAGAGTTACCATAGACATATACCTTCTACTTAATTTAATTTCAACCTAAGGACATAAACTTGATAGGATGACATCACTATATGTGCACACTCAATCTTCTAATTTGACCTTCTGATAATTGTTATCTAAAATGTTGAGTTCATGAAGTAAATGAAATGATGGAATTTAAACATAAACAAAATACTTGAAATAAATTATTATATGTTGGAATCTTCCTCAAATAAATCTAAGCAAGAATGTAAATCACAGAATTTAGAAATGAAACACATAATGCATAAACAAATCAAATAAAATGATTAACTATTTAAATGGGTTGGATTATTGCTATAGATTTCTAAAGGGTTCCCTTCCTCCTTCTGACTTCAGCTTCAATCTTTCCACTCACAACACTTAATTGAACCCAGAAATGCTTGTTCATATTAATCAAAAATGTAACAATAAATTACTATAAGAAATTACAATAATAGTTGCTTAAAAAAATGTACTTTTGATAATCTCTAATCAATATCTACTATATCTCAACTCTATTGTTAAACATATATATATATATATAGACACACACACACACACACACACACACACACACACACACACACACACACACACACACACACACACACACACACATATACACACCACATAGGAGATTATTTTATACAAAATAATATATATTTTAATCTAAGAAACATTTGACTTAGGATAACCAAAATTGGCTCCTTTTGCTAAAGTCATCCTTCATGTGAATTCCACAACATTTTTGTAGGAAAAACAAAGTTGTTTCATTCTTCAACTACTTCCTTATTGGCCTCCATGGATTTTATATTTGTTTCTACAAGTCAGTTGAAAGAGGAATCAAAATCTATTCATTCACAGCTTTGGTCACATAGTGACTACAAGATAGTCTATATAATGAGATTCCTTTGTTGTAAGATGTTTCATGCTATATACCTATTTCTCCTAAACATACTTAAAACACATTATATAAAAATCATCCTAAATCAATAGATAACTATCATATATTTAATTTTAATACATAATTATAACTATTCAAAGAGTATAGATACATAATGTTAGTTATAGGTTTATGGCTACTTAAGGAAAGAAACTTTATGGAAAGTACTCAAAATCATGGAAAACAAGCATGATAGATGAGGATAAGAAAAGGACATTTCTAGGGCTCATCACTCTCTATTCCAGTGCTCTCACCATTTTGTGAGTAACCTAAGCCAATAATCTCACCATTTTGAGAGAGGTATTATTAACCAATTTTGACCCCTAAGTCAAAATGGTCACCCCTATATCTAAAAAATTAACCTTGCCATAGGTTTTATAGTCTTCTAACACCTTGATATGTCCTCAAAGTGTCCATTTTACCTTTATTATCAGCATCTAAGGTCCATTTGGAAAATTTAAGGTAAAGCCATTTGAAACCTCGTGTTATTCTAGACATTTGTGGCCTTGGTCAAGAAGATTCAAGTGGTTTAAGTGATATAAATGGTCATATTGGTCATTTAATTTGATTTTAAAGTTATATCCCCCCTCTTATAATCCATACCACTCCCTAAAAGGTGAAAAAAATAGACTTATAATGTACATCTCACTATATATGTGTTTTAATGTATTTTATGACATTCAAAAAGAGGTTTTTGCATGATATGGAAAATATCATGTTAACTCTTTATATAAATGTACTAGCTGTAGTATTACTTGGAATCCATCGTCCATTAACCTTCAAGGTAAATGCGGTAATTTCATGCCAAATCAAGTGTTTTCACTAAGTTTATACACGTGTACTTCAAGAAAATTTATTCCAGATGTTTCCATGGATATATATATATATATATATATATATATATATATATATATATATATATATGTATATATATATATGTATGTATGTATATATATATATATATATATATATATGTATATATATATATGTGTGTGTGTGTATATATATATATGTATATATATATGTATATATATATATATGTATATATATATGTATATATATATATATGTATATATATATATGTATATATATATATATGTATATATATATATATGTATATATATATGTATATATATATATATATGTATATATATATATATATATATATATATATTCCCCTAAGTGAAAATATAGGTTTTTAAGGAGTTATAAATCCCCAATATTGTAAAAACCTATCCCATTCTTCCATCACTCTTAATAGCAAGCTTGTGCAACCTTTAGGTTTTCATTTAGTATGGATAGGAGAGAGAAGATCAAGATATAAAATTTTGGTAAAATAAATGGGTTACCTTTAATATATCATCCATGGAATTTTTATTCAAATCTATATCCTATTCTTTATGAATAATGGCTAACAATCTGGTCACTCTCATAAACTTATCCATCTATGCAGGGTTTGAAGATTGCAATATTTTTGGCTCATTTTAAGAATCTTTCTATAACTTTATGTTGGTTGTGTGTGAATAATTATTCTATTTACTATCTACATCACCCAAAACCTTGGATCACATGTGTGGGAGTGTCAAAATCAATCAAACTCCAAGTTTTCTTCCATTTACAGAGCATGGGCTAAATTTATCAAGTTACAAGGTCTTTTGGTGCACATATTGTAAAATCTTGATGATGTTTAAATAAGTGTATTGTTCCCTTAAAATATTTCATGTCACCTTTGACTCCAAAAGTAATAAATCAATTCATTATCAATGAAATCAACCTCCATAAGCTCTCCATGAAACCAATCTATGTTTTCACTTGGACCAATCATCATTAACAAAGTTTTATGGTGTTAAAGGACCTAAGCACATCCAAAAAATAATATTTTGTGGCCACTTCATATGAAATTTGTTCCAATTCCATATCAAATAGGTCAATTAATGGAGGCTTAAATGGAAAAATAAAGAGGACTCTCCACATAACAATGAGACCTTAGTCAAGTCTCCCAAAACAATTAGATAGGGGCATAAATTTAATGGTGAAGAGAAAGATGAGATAGATAGAAATATTATTCAAGGTGTCATGAAGATTGAAAGCCTTTAGATACACCTAAATGACACATAAACCCAATTTTAACCTCCATGTAGGTCCATATGGTTGAAGGCAGCAAGGATCCATGAGGGAGGTCTTCACCTACAATAATGTCATGTAACAAGCGTCTGAGAAGGGGATATCATACTATGACACCCAAAGTAAAGGATTAAGATCACTTTTCCTAGGTGATATATTTAAAATTATTCAATTTCCATGATCCAACCAAGATCTTAGTGTTTAAATAGTCATTTGATAGCCTAGTTAGTGGAAGGGGTTGAAATTCAATCTAAATAAGCACTTACAATAGTCATGACTGCTACCTCAAGAGGCAAGGTGTTTGGATGATCTAATAACATATACATGGGTGAGATATAATGGGAACTATATGAGTTCAATTCAATAGTCCAAGATTATAATAAACCCAAATGAGTGAAACTATGGAGATCAAGTTAAGAGGCCTAATAGCATTCTCAATTTACCTTATTAGCAAAAAACAAGGTAAGTTTGGGGTTTTGAAGTAATTTAGTTTATTTAACTCTATATACCTCATAATGGTTATTATTACCTATTAAATTTTTGTGTGGGTTTTGAAATACTAATACAAGTTTTAAGGCCATCCTTTCATCCTGATTTCAGTCCCATGCCTCTCCTCAGTTTGTACAGAGGTTTAACACCACCTACAAGCACCAAAGGATCACTTCAATGAGTGACTGAGAGAGTTCCTTCAAGGACAATCATAAGAGAGAGAATAGGAAATTTTTGGTGAGTATAAACAAAAACCTAATTCTTTTAACACCATAATCTACCTTGGATCATCCACCTCAGCTGACACACTTGGACTGTCTCAATTCGTATAATGAAAGTCATAAGACTTTTGAAAGTTGCCTTGAGGAGGGAGATCAAGACTTATCTTAAGGATGAGATGAATATAAATAGGTATTAAGTGCATGATAATATTTTTATTATCAGTCATATACCAACTTACTCCCACCTCCACCAATTCACAATCTCATACACAACCAAGTTGACACTAAGTGCTCACGTACATCTACCTTAGTTGGCCTAGATATTTTATGTGAGGAAGTTTGAAAAAAGAGGGTGGATAAGGTTATAATAATTTAAATATGGATAATTAAATATATGAGTGGTTTATAATACTATATGGATATCATTCTTCTCATAATATAGGTCAAGTCACCTACAATAGTGTTCAGGTAGTGGAGGCAGACAAGGAATTAGGCAGTGAGATAGCTTAAAGTTAGAGTGAGGATGGAGAGTGATTGTTAAGAATGGGTATATTAGATATTTTAAGATAATTATTGTGAGTAAGAGACATTTATGGACCAATTATTCATTTTTAATCCAATATCCCTATATACCATCCCAAAGTGGACTCCAATGACAAACACCTACAACAATGCTTGCTTGGCTCATTAGGGAATGTGTAATGAGAGTCATTTATCAAGAAATTTGAGGAGTAGAGTAAGGTTTTAATTATTTTCTATAGGTAAGTATGGTTATATAATTTATATATAACATACATGTATCCTACCTCTCCCACAACTCTAACACACACCTACAATAGTAGCGTATGAGCATCTACAGTTAGCCTATGAGGACAAAGCAAAACAAGTTTCAAGAGGTAGAGTAGGAGATCAATGAATGAATTATAGGAAAGAGTGAAGATTAAAATTTCAAAAATTAATTATTATAATAAAATTAAGGATGAATAATTATAAATGTTTCTATTCTAGGTATTACACTCACCTTCACTTGTCAATGGTTGAAACTCGATCTAAAGGAGCATCTACAGCTAGATCTCTCTTTATCATTGACTGTGACACAAGTATGATGAAATAAAATAAATTAAGTAAAAAATTATTAAAATGGGTACCTATGGTTTATATCACTTCTAATATACCATGAGAACCTGAGGAAATAAGGACAAGAACCATACTTAAACCCTTGTGCTCAACCATACAGTTAATAGGCAGTTTATAGTTAGTCTAGGCAAAGTGGTCATTTAAGGCCTTTATAGGCATAATCAGGCCTTAAAATTTGTTAATAATGATAATTATCAGTGTCCAAATTCAACCATGATATCATTTTGGTTAGACAAATATTGGTTATACCCATTATTTTGTCTCATACCAAGCCTTGTTTGTGACAGTTAGTTTGGGGGCTAAATGGGAAAATTTAGGTTTTGGAAGGTATATAAATAGTTTAAGACCCATATAAGGTTTTTTAATAGTTAAACATGATGGTTAAGGGTCCTAAAAACTCCTCCAAATGGATACCATTCAAATCTATAGTCAAGTGCCTTAAAGATAGGCTAAATAGGTAGGCCTTAAGCCTAATTTTAGACCCTACTACCATCTTAAGGTCACTCCAAGCTCGTAAAAAAAATTTATGGTAATTTATGGGTGTATGAATATTTTTAAGATCATATTAATGAGGTTTAATGTGCATAAAATTGATAAAAAAAGGAAAAGTGGCTTCAAAACCTTACTCAAAACACTCAACCTTACACACAACCAACTCGCGAGCCACTTCAAAGTGCACACCCACTTCATCACAAGGAGGCTCAAGGACAAATATCCTAGGTAATTTTAAGTCTCCCTATAGACCAAATATTCATTAAATATTTTTTGTAATTTGGGGGATAATCTTTTTGAATGAACCTTAAGAAGATAACTAGTAAAAATTGGTTTATAGATAACTTGAGTGCCATATTCTAATGCTCCTCTCTATACACACTCTTTACATGGGACCTAAGGATATTCATAAAGTATGAAGATGTTAATTAACTATATATTCATGTCATTTGTTCCTAACTTGGATGTATGTAAATTATGAACTATCACTAAGACTCCTAAGCACTCATAAACCTCTCTAAAACCCTAGGCATACCTAATTGTAGGAATATTGATATATTGGCATCCTAGAACCCTCAAATGACTTGATAACCTCATGTAATGTTAATTAAAGTCATAGAGGAATCCAACCATGGAATTGAGCTATATGAACACTATACAAAAGTGTCATAAATCTATTATTTTTTAGGATTTTGAGCATAAAAGAGGGTACAAAACTATTTAAGTCTATTAAAATCCCTGGAAGGGATGGTTTGGTACCTTATTAACATTTTCAAGTCATGATATGTCAAAGGATACACCTAGAAAGGACTTTGTAACTCATTTCAAAACTACCAGTCTATAAGTGCTAGAGAAAGGTGGACTAATCAACTAGGAGAAGTGAAATTTCATGTGTTTAATGCTTGTATAAGACTATATTATGGTTTATGATGTTGTTTCAAGTATTAATCACACTTATGCATAGGTTATAAATATTTTTTATAGGTTTCATGAAGGCAAAAATATAAGCAATTATGTTGTTAGGCCTAATTAGCCTAATTAGCCTATTTGGCCTATTTGGTCAACAAGAGGGATCAAAGTTGACATGGAGGGGATAAGGAAGATAGTTAATGTAGGTAATAACACCATGTAACTAATGAATTTAACAAGGTAGATTCACATTCCATATTCATCATGAGTAAGGAGATAGTTTCAAGGTTTGATCTTCATTAGAAGGCTAGTGGGATGCTCAACACCTCTTAAGATGCCTAATCACACCCATGTACACCATGTAACTAACATTAGAGGAGTTGTAGACTATTTTAAGCAATTTCAAACTTTTGGTAAAGATAAAAAAAGTTGACTTATCCCCCATCACCTCAATCTCAATGCCAAAAGGAGCCATTAAGGAAGACCAACACATGGAGAAGCTTGAAAGGGACTGCATAACTACATAACTACCATTTGGAGTGGACCTTGGTAATTTATGACCCCCTTATCTCACATAAAATCCACATTCCCCTCTCATTATCTCCTCTTCTATTATATATTGAAGTCTTTTGGCCTTGTATTATATCCTTAAAGATGGTATGAGTAAACTCTACCAAGCTGTGTACTTATACACCTACTTGGGTTGATGAATAGAACTCTTCAGCTTATTCATGATTAGTACTTAGTGTATTCATGATTTTTTTGATATGCATAGTGTTATATTCTTCTATTTATAGGTTCAAGTTTTACCTAAGTACTAATAATCTTTCCTTGTAGGTCATATATTGTGTTATGAGGTTGATGGATCAAGATTGAAATGGATGTCTAATTGTAAGTTCCTTGAACCAAGCCTTATTCTCATTAACCTCTTACTCTAGTCATGCACTAACCTCTAGGTGAAACATTATTGCTTTAAAGTCATTGAAGTTAGTGTATTAGCTCTATGCATTTCCCATTAGTGTGATTAAGAGTCCAAGTTGAGTGGATAAGTTAATATATTAGTGCATCACCACTTTAGAGTAGATTTCATTTATGCAATCCCTCTTCTTTTTTCATCCCAATAGGATTAAGTATTGGAGAGAGAGAGAGATAAATTTATAAAATAAAGGGAGTTATCCCCATAAAATATAGAGGTTTTCCATAATCAATAGGTAACCCATAACCTATAGGTCACTCCCATGTTAACCTAGGTTTAAGGTGGATGTGAAAAGTCTTTCCCGCAGTAAGGGTGCAAACTAGTCACCTAATAGTTTTGGCATGCCTAGTGGGACCAACTTTTAAGTGCCTTGAATAATGCTCTAAAAACCTTGGAGAACATTTGGAAGCTAAGGAAATTAATATCATCATCTACAATCAGATGTTAATAACAATGTTCATGACAGTCCATCACTTTAAGGGTAAGAAGGGTTATTAAATAGTTATTCTTGATAATTCATTTATTTTCTTATGCTCAATGATGAACCCACTCATGCCATTGACCAACCCACTCATGCCCCAAGCCAGTTCATATCAGGGTTTAAATAGACCCCAGTAGACTATGAGAATCATATGGTAAACATTGATACATTGAAGGGGTATGGGCAAGAGATTCCTAAGCATGTGAGTAAGGATGTTAGGAATTCATTACATAAGTCAAAATAAGAGTGGATATCCTTTATTATGAAATTTAATTCAAGAGGCAATAGTGACATGCTTAACATAAAGGGTCTAATTTCTAATATTGAGGAGAAGTTGCAGTACACAAAAGGTAACAAACTTAACAACATTTGTTCCCCTCATCCATCTCATGTCATTCTTATGTTGAGATTCCCATCACCCCTAAAAATATACAACTAATTGAGTATCAAAACCCTTAAATTATCTCACAATAATTCCTAACCTTTCCATCATGGAAATATGTCTAAGGGAAAGTACAAGAAGAAGGAAAAGTGAGCATTAAAGGAAATAGTCATCATGATCAGTCAAGGATTAATTTTAAAACCTCCCTTGGAAAATAAATTGAGGATAAACACAATAATCTACATCAATATATAGTAGCTATAAAAGTGACACAACCTCATCTACACATACCTCCTTTCATGACCTAAGCAGTAGTGCAAACTATGCAAGGAACTCCTAAACATAAGTTTTTATATTGGAACTAAATATTGTAATCAAGAGAAAGAAGAGAGAACTATTCAAGAGTATAAGTCATTTCCCTCATAGATATCCATCCAAAATAATGTGTATAAGAAGGAGGAGATGGTGATTGTTGATAACAAGTAGATAAATGAAGGAAATGTGTCATATAACTCATCTCTCTTGGAGTCACTCCAAGAATATCATATGCCACTCACTGAGAGATAACCTATCCTTTAAGAGATAAGAAATGAAAATTAGGTTGATCTGAATATAATTATAATGATTTGGATAATCTTGAATAGGAGATCACCACTAGAACACCCCTTGGCAAGGAAGGGCACCATTTAACCTTCAAAATTATATGAAATGATGAGTTGTAGGAGCATGATGAACCACATGAGAGAGATGCTTCCATTGGACAAGATGAGGATTACCTCCAAGACCTCCTTAATGACATGGCAACTTCCCTTCATCATGGCATCCCTAAAGAACTATAAACATTGGTAGAACAAGAAGATAACCTTCAAAAAGTTTCAAATCGTCAAGAGGAGGTATGTGATTGTTTTGAGATTCCATGTTTCATTAATGATAAGGAACTCACTTGTTGTTACCAAGAGAAGATTTCTAACCAATGAGATTATAATAGTGAATTATTCATTAAAAGGTGATCTTGGTCATATGGATGATGGTTAAATAATGAGAAAACTTCTAATGATCTACTAGAAGTGGCAAAAGATTTCTTAGAATTCCATGATCATGGTTAAGGAGATCAATTACAAGACTTGTTTGAGATCATAGGCTTAGGTTATCTTCTTATATAAGTCTTATATGACTTAATTTATATTTAATAATATGATTCCACCAAAAAAGTGGAAGGAAACTCAATTATCATACCATATCAAGAGGTTGTTCTATTAGAAATAGGTTTTTTTAAGGTCCTTAAATAGGGTTACCAAACTCTTATTCCAGTTGTAGTTGTCCCTTTCCCTAGTAAGAAATATGTGAATTTTGAAAATAATGAATAAGAGGAACTTGGTCTATTTATAGTGGGTAGTAATCCAATTTAAGGTATTCAATATGTTAATATGATGAGTCTACAATTGGAAGAAGGGTTGTTTGAGCTAGGAAGAAGGCTTGAAGATGAAATTGTAGTAGTATCTAAGGTCCTTAAAGATGATCTTGACTATATGCTTAAAAATGAAAGCATAATGTTACATGATCTTGTGGATCTAGGATATAAATATCATGATGAAATCCCAAAATACATTGGCTCTCTTTAAGAGGTCAAAATCAATTAGGAGTAGCAGGAGGTAAAATTCGATACACCAAGTGAGTATGTGTTCATAGGCCATGTATTTTTAGTTGATATGGCACTTGAGAACATAATAAGTGAGTTGGTAAAAAATAATACTACTCCACCAAGCTTCCTATTCATGGAACTACTTTATTCACATCATTTTCTATCTTATGGGAGGAGAGTCCCAAGAAACTTCCCCTTTGATCTCATAGGGTGAAGATCCATTGAGGCTAATTGTATTTACTATTTGCTTGAGTTGTTTGTCTTGATACCAATAAGTGTGGTCTAAACAATTTTTTAGGTAGTTTTATATTGAATTAGTCCCTTGCCTTTTTTGTTCCTAGGTGTTAGGTGTGTTTCTTATAGTTAGGTGTTATTTATTTTCTTGTCTTTATGTGTCTTAATGTTGATACAAGTCCAAGAAGTGTCTTTGGTGAAAAGAATTTTGGTATCGCAAGTAGTCCTCAAGTCATATTTCCTTTTTTGATTCATCTTGGCATCCTTAAGTCATGAGGTGGATGGATTCTCTTGACTAGTAGGCTGGCCACCCCTACGAGTCACTAGTAATATTGACCAATTTTGACCATCAGGTCAAAATGATTGCCCCTATATTCAAAAAATTGACCTTGTCATAGGTTTTCTAGTATTAAAATGCCTTTATATTTCCTCCAAGTGGAAATTTTACCCTTATTATCATTATGTAAGGTTAATTTGGAAAATTTAAGGTAAATACCATTTGAAACCTAGTGTTAGTCTAGACATTTATGGCCTAATCAAGAAGGTTCAAATGGTTTAAGTGATATAAATGGTCATATTGGTGTCATATGATGTTAAATTTTTATCCCCCATATGATAATATATACCACTCCCTAAAATGTGAAAAATTTAGACTTATAATGTATATCTCACTACATATGTGTTTTAATGCCTTTTATGACATTAAAAAGGAGGATTTTGCATGAGATATCATGTAAAAGGTAAAATAAATTGTTTTAAATATCATTACAAGTATATACATATATGTACCAGCTATAGGATCACTTTTAATCCATCTTTGATCAACCTCTAAGGTAACTATGGCAATTCTAGGCCAAAATCAAGTGTTTTCACCAAGTCCATATAGGTGTACCTAAAGGAAATTTCTTAAAAATGATCTCATGGATGTATATATACCAAAAAAGTTTAAATCAAATATTTATAGTATTTTTATATCCCCAAGGTTTGAAAAACCTATCATATTCTCACATCACTCTCCTTAGCAAGCTTATTCAGCCCTCAAGTTTTCATTCAATATGGATAGGAGAGAGAAGATCAGGATCTAAAATTTTGGGAAAAGAAAGGAGGTCCATTTATATTATCATTCATGTAATTTTCTATGTAAATCCATCTCTTTTATTTTATTAAAAATGTCTAACAATCTGGTCACTCTCATGAGCTTATCCATCTATGCAGGGTTTTAAGATTACAATAGTTTTGGCCCATTTTAGGAGTCTTTCTACAACTTGATGCCGGTTGTGTGTTCATAATGACCCCATGTACTATATACATCAGCCATACCCATGTATCACACATTTGGGAGTGTCAAAATCAATCAAACTCTAAGTTTTCTTCCATTTGCAAAGCATTAGCTAAATTTCTCAAGTTGTAAGGTCTTTTGGTGCACATAATTAAAATTTTTGATGATGTTTAAATTATTGGATTATTCCATTAACATATTTAATGTCTCATTTTCCTCCTAAATTAATAAATCAATTCATTATCAAGTAAAGTAGCCTCTATAAGCTCTCCATAAAAGTAATCTACATTTTCACTTGTACCAGTCATCATGAATAAAGTTTTATGGTGTTACAAAAAAGAATATTTTTTGGAAACTTAATATGAAATTTCTTCCAATTACACATCAAAAAAGTCAATTAATTGAGGTATAAAGGTCAAAATCAAGAGGACTCTCCACATAACAATGAGAACTCAGTTAAATCTCCCAAAGCAATTAGATAGGGGCATGAATTCAATGGTGAAGATCAAGATGAGATAGATGGAGAGAGTATTCAAGGTGTAATTTAGATTTTAAGACTTGAGATATACCTACACTACACATGAACCCAATGGGAACCTCCATGGAGGTCTAGATGGTTGAAGGTAGCAAAAGATCCATGAGAGAGGTTGTCACCTATAGTAATGTCATGTAGGAGGGGTCTAAGAAGGAGATATAATACTATGACACCTAAGTCATCAATTAAGATCACTTATCCAAGGTGAAATATGGTAAATTATTCAATTTCCATGATCTAACCAATATCTTAGTGCTTAAATAGGTAGTGGATAGCCTAGTTGGTAGAAGAGGTTAAAATTCAGTCTAAATTAGCACCTACAACATTGATGATTACTATCTCAAGAGTCAATATGTTTGGATGATCTAAGAAGGTCTAAATGGGTGAGATATAATGGGAACTAGGTGAGTTAAATTCACTAGGCCAATATTCCAAGAAACCCTAAAAATTACAACTATAGAGAGCAAGTTAAGAGTCTTAATAACAATCCCAGTTTACCTTGTTAGTAGAAATTAAGGTAAGTTAAGGGATTTTGAGGTAATTTGGTTTCTTACCCTCAATCTACCTCATAGTGGTGAGTAGTGCCCCTTAAATTTGGGTGTGGGTTTTCAAATATTTATTAAAATTTTGAAGGCCATCCTTGTATCTTGAATTCAGTCCCATGCCTCTCCTTAGTCCATACAAAGGTCTGACACCACCTACAACAAACACCAAAGGAACACTTCAATGAGTGGTTGAGAGAGTTCCTTCAAGGAAAATCATAATATAGAGAAGAGGAAACTTTTGGAGAGTATAAAAAAAACCATAATTATATGAACACCATAAGATACCCTGAGCATCCACCTCGGATGACACACTTGGACTATCTCAGTCTGTATAATGAATGGTATAACACTTTTCATAATTGGCTTGAGGAGGGAGATAAAGACTTATATTAAGGAGGATATGAATATAAAAAGGTATTAATTTCATGATATTAATATTAATATGGGTCATATACCAACTTACTCCCACCTCCACCAAGTCACAATCTCATCCATAGCCAAGTTGACACTAAGTGCTCACTGACAACCACCTTAGTTGGCCTAGATATTCTATGTGAAGAAGTTTGAACAAAGAGGGTGGATGATATTATTATAATGTCATTATGGATGATTAAAGATAAAAAAATTATATTTTATTAGTTAATAATATGTATATTCATATCATTCCTCTCATAATATAGGTCAAGTCACCTATAGTAGTGTTCAGGTAGTAGAGGCAGACAAGGCATTAGGTAGTGAGATATCTTAGAGTTAGAGAAAAGATGGAGATTGATTATTAAGAAGGAGTTTAGTATATATTTTAAGATAATAATTATGAGGAAGATAACCTCAGGTATAAATTACTCATTTATAATCCAATATCCCTATATACCATCCCAAGGTGGACTCCAATGACACACACCTACAACCATGATTGCTTGGCTCATTGAGGAGTGTGTAATGAGAGTCATTCCTCAAGACAATTGAGGATTAGAGTAAGTTTATAATTATTTTATCAAGGTAATTATGGTTATATAATTTCCATATCACATAAATGGAGCCTACCTCTCCCACAACTCTGACACATATCTATAATAGTACTATATGAGCACCTACAGTCAGCCTATGAGGACAAAGCAAGACAACTTTCAAGAGGTAGAGTTGGAGATAATTATGTGAATTAAAGGAAATAGTAAATATTAAAAGGGAAAAAATTAATTATTTTAAGATATTAATAATTATAAATGGATCTATTATTGGTTTGAAACCCACTTTCACTTATCAATGGTTGAAACTCAGTCTAAAGGAACATCTACAACTAGGTCTCTCTTTGTCATTGACTGTGACACAAGTATAATGAAATCAAATGACCTAAGTAAAAATTGATGAAAATTTTTACCTATGGTTTAAATAACTTCTAATTTACCATGATAAAATTAGGAAACAAGGACAATAACCATATTCAAACCCTTGTGCTCAACCATAAAGTCAGCAGGCAGTCTATAGCTAGTCTAGGCAAAATGGTCATTTAAGGCCTTTATAGGCATAGTCAGGCCTTAAAATTTGGTAATAATGGTAATATTAAGTGTTAAAATACAACAATTCTACCATTTGGTTATAAAAATAGTGGGTATACCCATTATTTTGTCTCAAACCAAGCCTTGTCCATGATAGCCAATTTTGGGGCTATATGGGCAAAATCAAGTTTTATAAGGTCTACTGATAGTTTGGGACCCATATAAGGTTTTTGAATAGTAAAAAATGATATTTAAGGGTCCTAAAACCTCATAAAAATGGATATAATTCAAATATATAGTCAAATTCATTAAATATATGTCAAATAGGTAGTCCTTAAACCTAATTTTAGGCCCTACTACCATCTTAAGGTCTCTCCAAGCTCTTGAAAAAAAATTATGTTCATTTATGGGTGTATAAATATTTTAAATAAAATATTAAGGAGGTTTAAAGTGCATAAAAGTGATAAACAAAGAAAAGTGGCTTTAAAACCTTGCTTAAAACACTCAACCCTACACATAGCTAACTTGAGAGCCATCTTTAAGTGTTGACTCACTTCATCACAAGGAAGCTCAAGGCCAAATATCTTAGTGAATTTTAAGTCTCCATATATATTAAATATTCATGAATTATTGGTTGGTATTTTGGGGATAATCTTTATAAACAAACCTTAAGAAGATAGCTTGTTAGAATTGCTTTGTAGAGAACTTGAGTGCCATCTTCTAATACTCCTATCTCCACACACTCTTTGCATGGGACATTAGGATATTAATGGAAGATGAAGAGGTAATTAAATATATATTCATGTATTTTTTTCATAACTTGGAATTTCATACACTATAGACTATCACTAAGACTCCTAAGAACTCTTAAACCTCTCTAAAACCCTAGGTATACCCAGTTGTATAAATATTGATATATTGGAATTCTATCACCTTGAAATTAACTAATAATCCCATGGAATTTACATTAATCCTAGATAATACTCTAACCATGGCATTGATTTATATGGACATTATACAAAAGTGTCACAAATTCATAGTTTTTTAGGATTTTGAGCATAAAGGAGGGTACAGAACTATTTAAGATGACTCAAATCCTTAGATGGGATGGTTGGGACATTATCCACCTTCTAAATTCATTATATTTCAAAGTATCCACCTCAAAAGGTCTCTACAACTCATTTCAAAACCTCGTGTCCATAAGTGTTAGAGAAAGGTGGACTAGTCAACTAGGAGAAGTGAAATTTCAAGTGCCTAATTCTTGTATAATCCTATGTTATGGTTGATGATGTTGGATCAGGTATGATCACACTTATCCATATGTTATCAATCTTTCTTTAAATTTTCATGAAGGCCAACATACAAGTAGTTAGGCTATTAGGCTTAATTGGTGTAATTAGCCTATTTGGTCAATAAGAGGGCTCAAACTTGCCATGGAGGGGCTAAGGAAGATATTTAATGTAGGTAATAACACAATGTAACTAATTAATTTAATAATTTAGATTCAAATTCCATATTCATCATGAGTAAGGAGATAGTTTCAAGGTTTGATCTACATTAGAAGGCTAATGGGTTGTTCAACACCTCTTGAGAGGCCTAATCACACCCATGTATGTCATGTAACTAACATGAGAGGAGTTATAGAATATTTTTATCATGGTAAAACATTTTGTAAATATAATTTAATCTGAATCAACCCCCATCACCTCATTTTTAATGCCAAAAGGAGCCATTAAGGAAGACCAACCCATGGAGAAGGTTGAAGGGAACTGCATAACTAATGTAACTACCATTTGGAGTGGACCTTGGTCATTTATGACCCCATTATCTCACCTCCATTCCACATTAACCTTTAATTCTCTCCTCTTTTGTTATATATTTAAGGCTTTTGGCCTTGTATTGTATCCTTCAAGCTAGTATGTGAAAACTCTACCAAGCTTTATACTTGTACGCCTACTTATATTAATGAATAAAACTTTGTAGCTTATTCATGATTATTAATTATCATATTCATGATTTTTTTTATATGAATAGTTTTATATTATTCCCTTTGTAGTTCCAATTTTTACCTAAGTACTAACAAACTTTCCTTATAGATCATCTAGCGATGAGGTTGATGACTCAAGCTTGAAGTGGATGTTTAATTGTAAGTGCCTTGAACCAAGCCTTATTCTCATTTCCCTATTTCTCTAGTCACTCAAACTAACCTCTAGGTGAAACATTATTTCTTTTAATTCATTTAAGTAGTGTGTCATCTCTATGCATTATACATTAGTGTGATTAAGAGTCTAAGTTGAGTGGATAAGTGAATATATTGGTGCATCACTACTTTAGAGTAAATTTCATTTATGTAATCCCTCTTACATTTTCATCACAATAGTATAAATTATTATAGATATAGAGATATAGAGAGATAAAATGAGAAAACTAGGGTAGTTATCCCCAAAAAATCTATAAGTCTGGCCTAATCAACAAGTAACCCATATCTTATAGGTCACTCCTATGTTAGCCTAGGTTTGAGGTGGATGTGAATAGTATTTTCCTCATCAAGGATGCAAAATAATTATCTAAAAATTATATTTTTAATGTCTAATGAGTTAATATACCCCAAAAAATGCAAAAACATTCAAACATTTTCAAAATACTAAAAAATTATAAAATCAGCTTACACTAGGGTAAATCCATTGTTGGTTCCATTCCATTACACTAGGGTAAAGTATCTTTTTAATGTCTAATAGGGTAAATCCATTATTTGTTCCATTCCATTACACTACCTTTGGTGTGTGCCCTTCCATTTTCATGTGTCCTTTCTTTAGAACACCACCCATATATCATTCTATTAAGCCTTTACACGTAGATATTAACTTGGTTGATGACAAGATGCTTTATATTGATCTTAATTTCAAGGTTTTATGTATGTTTATTTTCTTAGTTTTTTTTATTTATTTACCTATTTTTTATTTTTTTATTTTACCTTGATTTAATCTATATACATTCATTGGGTGATTCCTTGTGCTTTTTAATTGAGTCTATCCATATTCATACATCAACATTGTCATCATGGTTTTTATCATTGGTGATTTATTTTCAATTGTTTATTATATTTTGATTTAGTCCTTATGCACATTATGGCTAGGTCATCATGGTGTTTTATATAATGATGCATACCATTATAGGCTATATCAAAAATCATCTTGAAAAATATTAAAATCAATAGTACCATAGATACTTCTCCTTGTTCACCTTGGTAAATTATCCCACCCTCCTTGATCCAATCAACCCATTGAACATTCTAGTTGTATTAATGCTAATAAGGATCATAATATCCATATTGGTAGGTATAATGAAATCATTCACATTTATTAGCTCTTATTCTTCTATTTTATTCCTCATTCCATTTTTCCTACATTTGGTTGAACTACATTGGCCTAAGGTCTATTTAGACTATGTAGGTAGCACTTGGATACATGATGTATCTCAAGTCAGCTCGACCACCTTTATTCTTCCAATAATCTATTTCATCACTTTTTTCATCCTTATATGCCTAGTTTTTTCTGGCTTCTTTAGTCATTAGACCATCGCATCTATGTTTGTGCATGATCATCTTTAATATGTATGATAGGTTATATCCTTGAGTTATGATTTCCCATATACTCTACTGGGGCACAATCAAAAATCATTATTCAATCCAAGTCAATGTAATTATTATAACTACCTTTGAGAAAATAATTCTTCAAACTCATACACCCTATTGGGGCATGTGTTTTTTCCATTGATTATAATTTCATTTGGGCAAATTAGTGTCTCAACCTTTATTACTTGTTATGACTACCTTTGGGAAAATTAATAATTTTTAAATCAATTCATGAAAGCATTATCTTTAATGTATTAATATCACCCATAGGTTAATTTCATTCATATTTTTTTATTCTTTTTGAGGGACCATCCATCAATCATATGTGTCAGCCACTCCCTTGAGGGGGAATCATTATAGGCTTCCCAAATGTTATTTGGATCTTCTTCTTTAATCATTATATTATTTTCTTCATATAAGACATTTTCATTATTTTAAAAGACATTATTATTCCTATATCTTATAAAACCTTCCCAAACAATGGTAAACTATAAACACCCCATTCTAGCGACAACTGGCTTTCGATCGAACTTCAAACTAATTTATACCAAACACTATAAATTAAGCCTAAAAATCATTAAACATCCCAATTTCATTTGTGTATCATTTATCAAATCTCAAAATCATGTTGAGGCATACCTATTTTGGGTATTATGCCACATGTAAAAATAACCTCTCATAGATTCATCCTCAGTCACCTTGTAACCTAATAATTGGTAGTTTGGCCTATGGACCCATTAAGTGGGGCACTTGAACAAATCTTAAAAGAGCTAAAATTATAGTCAAAATGAATCAAATAATTAAACTAGATTAAATATATAGATAAATTATCCATTTTTAATTAATTAATATCTAAAAATGTAAATTCTAAAAATTAAAATATCAAGCCTTTTCATCATTGCCTTTATGGGTTATCAAACTCTTCCAAAATATCTCAAACTATCTAATTTGAGAGCCATGCCTAGTAATTGAAAATGATAATTACATGACAAATTTTAACTCAACTAGAATTATCCTCAACTCACTTAGGGTTAGTTTGAGTTCATTCCATGTTTAAACTCAACCTTAACTCACCTTGGGTGAGAGTTAAGTTTTGAGGCTATAAAAATAAGTCCTTACCTATTGATCAACAAGCTTTGATAGTGTAATGTTATTATGTAGGATTTCCCCATAAGCTACTTTTGTGTAATGTTATTATGCCCAAATATATTCAAATATATCATAATCTAAATTTATAATTCTGATTTGGATGTAATGAAGCCTTTCAAGTAATGTTAACAATCAACCAATCATGCAAGCAAAAGTGCCAAGGAAAGGTGGAGCAAAGAGAGATTCATTGATAAAGATTTATTAATGCACAAAACTTAGCAATAAAATTTAATAATCCATTTAGATATATGAGGAAGGTAAAATAATGGTTTATTTAATGTTCCATTTATGTTTTCACTTGTATGCTTGTTACATATGCTCCCCCTAGTGTCTAGGCTAGAGGTGTTAAGTGTGTAGTGTGTTATTTTATTTTAATGGATTAACACTATACTAACCTCCCCTATACAGATTCCTTATTCACAATTATGAAACCAATTATGTGCCTCAATATCCTTATCAATATTTTTACCCACTTTATGTGTAATATCAATCCTATGATCAGCCCACTCTCTCTTTACATGATCATGATGTTGTTTATGAGCAGCCTTTCAAGTAATGTTAACAATCAACCAATCATGCAAGCAAAGGTGCCAAGGAAAGGTGGAGCAAAGAGAGATTCATTGATAAAGATTTATTAATGCACAAAACTAGCAATAAAATTTAATAATCCATTTAGATATATGAGGAAGGTAAAATAATGGTTTATTTAATGTTCCAATTATGTTTTCACTTGTATGCTTGTTACATATGCTCCCCCTAGTGTCTAGGCTAGAGGTGTTAAGTGTGTAGTGTGTTATTTTATTTTAATGGATTAACACTATACTAACCTCCCCTATACAGATTCCTTATTCACAATTATGAAACCAATTATGTGCCTCAATATCCTTATCAATATTTTTACCCTCTTTATGTGTAATATCAATCCTATGATCAGCCCACTCTCTCTTTACATGATCATGATGTTGTTTATGAGCAGCCTTTCAAGTAATGTTAACAATCAACCAATCATGCAAGCAAAGGTGCCAAGGAAAGGTGGAGCAAAGAGAGATTCATTGATAAAGATTTATTAATGCACAAAACTTAGCAATAACATTTAATAATCTATTTAGATATATGAGGAAGGTAAAAGAATGGTTTATTTAATGTTCCAGTTATGTTTTCACTTGTATGCTTGTTACATATGCTCCCCCTAGTGTCTAGGCTAGAGGTGTTAAGTGTGTAGTGTGTTATTTTATTTTAATGGATTAACACTATACTAACCTCCCCTATACAGATTCCTTATTCACAATTATGAAACCAATTATGTCCCTCAATATCCTTATCAATATTTTTACCCTCTTTATGTTTAATATCAATCCTATGATCAGCCCACTCTCTCTTTACATGATCATGATGTTGTTTATGAGAAGCCTTATTAAGATCAAGGTGTCCCTAGTTCCTCCTCAAACCAATCCATTTCAAGTTTGAAGAAAATTCTCTTATGCTATAATAGATACATGTTAGACCTTCATACATAAAGGGAATATGATTAATATATCCCTATTCATCTCATTAATGACATGAGATATTCATTTTATCTATTGAAATGAGAGATCAAATTAACAAGTCCTCTCAAATGAAATGTTGGATGTAAGTTTTCTTATTCAAAAAATATAATATATGTTAAGATTTCATCGAGTACAGTAGGTTCAATCCTATTAACCTTCATATAATCCACCCATTATTCCCCAAGAAACTTTTCTAAGTGAGATTCAAGGTGTTTCAAGTTCTTCATATGTTCATTAAACTTTTCATTCTTGTAATTTTATCCAAGAGATCATTCAAGAGGGTTAAAAGATTATTTTTGAGAATCCCATTGTTGAGAACCAAAATGATAATTATATTCCTCAAGATGCTCCCAATAAGTCTTTCCAAATTCCAAGATGGAATCAAGTGGTGAGGTCATAGAGTGAGCAAGGTGAGATAAGTATAGATTTGGGAATTGAATTCAAGGAAGAATATAAACCTATACATGTCTCTCTCATCCCTCCTCAAGTGTCCTCTTGTACCTCATATTATCCCTCTTGTGCCCATTATCTTCATGAAGCCACTAACCACCTTTAAGACAAGATATTCGAAGAGATTATAGATAGGCAAATCAAATATCTATATTTGAAGATAAAAGGACTTGAATCAATATAAAATTAAAAGGTTGAAGACAAAGAGGGATTTGTGCCTAATCAAGCCCCATTTCCCTCTCCCCAAAAAAATCTAGCTTATCCATCTTAGATGTTTATCCAAGAGTGTATTCAAAACAATAATGAGACTTTGATTGAGAGGTGTGAAAACTAGTTAAGTTGTTTAAGGGCCTAAAAAAAGGCATGATAAAGATGATGTGCTTTTTGAATAAAATCTCTACCATTTCCCAATTCAATTTTCTCTCTCCAAGAGTTCCTTCAAAAATCCTATATTCCAAAGGTTTTAATTTCCAAAAATACTCCCCCCATTCCCAATCCCATTCATGATCCATCCACCATACTCCATCTCCAAGTCATGAACATTCCCATCACCCTCCCACCACATCCTTTATTAAAGAGAAAGCTATCCTATGGGAGGTAAGTAAAGAGGATCAAGCTAGAGTTGTAGCTGATGAAGATGATTCAAGTGTCTATGATGAATAATTCACCATTGGTACTAACTTTAATGAAGATAAACATAAATCAGTCTTCTTTAATGAAAAAATAGATGATCCCAATGAGGTTGTAGTTGCCAATGAAGAGAGTGCCAAGATTACTACCTTGGCGAATGAAGAGGTTGATCAAGACATGGAAGAAAAGGATTTTGAGAGGAACATCATATTGACTAAGTTTTTTGAGTATCATGAGTAGGTTCAAAGATGTTTGAAGGACATGTGGTAGACATATTTTCACATGTTCAAGCAATAAGAAGTTTTTGAGAAGATATCACCTTTAGGAGAGCAAAATCAAATTTTTGATGAGGAGTGTAAGGCTCCTAGTGAGAAAACATCTCTAAATAACACCACTAAGAGTCTCAAATCCATGATGGATCAATATATTATGACTATGACACTCTTAAATATTATCAAGATATTGAATTTGAAAAAATAATAGAAGATAAGGCTGATGTTGCCTTCATAGACCAAGAAGACTTATGACAAAAGTTCAAGGATATTTGCAATGAGTTTGAGGCTCTTCAAGGGCCTATAGCTCCTATTGGTTAGATTAAGGATGCTCTAGAGGATGATATAGTTCTTTAAAGATAAGGTAACAACTTCCAAAATACCATGTTGGATACTTCTCCTATAAGACAAGAGATGGCCATATTTAAGATAGACACAAACATAAAGAAAGATTATGAAAAAGAGCTTGAGCCACAAGAGGAATTCACCTTCATAGGTGATTGGTTTGCATTTACCATTACTTCATTTGAGAACATAACAAGAGGATTAGAATTCAATAATAATATGAATACAATAATATCAAGTCTCAATAGGCATATTGCTTCATGTCATTATTCATATAATGGAGCAAGAAATTATCCAAGCTTCCCCTTAATCTAGGAGGAAGAATTTCTTTTTAGGTTAGTTGTACATAGTTAGTTTTCTCATGTTGTTTTTTGTGTTCCATAGGTGCTTAATATCAAATTTGTGATTATTTTTGCTTTATTTTTTATGTGTTATCCTTATTTGTGTGTGTTTTAAGGTTAAATATATTGTCTTATCATGGTCAAGGTATGGTTAGGTCTAAACTAAGTACAAATAATTCCATTACCCAATGGAAGGATAAGGCAAATAATCTAATTAGCATAGTAGACATGATACCCCTATGAATCACCAAAATTTTGAACAAATTTTACCCCTAGGTCAAAATAATCAACCCCTTATGGTTTGAAACTTGTTTCTTAGCCTTGTTAATGAGTCTTAAACCTTATTTGAGGAAATTAAGGTATTTTATCATAGTTTAATGTTTTTTAAAATGTTAAGGTTTCCATCTTGGACAATATAAGTATTTTAAAATGCTCATTTCTTAGTTGTCAAATCCAATAGTGAATAGGTCAACTAAATTCAAAGGTGGCCTTAAAAGGTGTTATGTTCACTTCATAGAGCCATCTAACCATGTATTAGTTTATTTTATGTTTGTCATGCATTCCAAAGTCACTTAAGTCACTTTTGGGATAAATTTAAGTATTTTTACATACTTTTGAAAATGAAAAACATTCCAAGAAGTTTCCTAACATGCATGATGTTAGGAAGAAGTTAGAACATCAGTTGCATGTCATAACTAGTTAGTTATATCAGTATAAACTCCAAATAAGTAGTTCAAGACACTTGTATGGAATTTAATATCTCACTTATAGGTAAAAAATAGTTTATAATATCCCTTAAAATTATACAATTCATATTTTATCCTTGGATCAAGTTTCAATTCTAATAGTTGTAGAAAACTCTCTCTCCTCCATCACTCCCTTCATAAGCTCATGAAGGTTGTTTTTAGATGTATAGTATAGGCCATACAGGTAGAGTTATGGGATAATATTTTTTCCAAAGTTTTTTAACCCTATGGGATTCCAATTTTTGGCATTGGTCATTGGATTGAGCTCCTTAACTTTATGAACAATCACAAAGGAGTTAGGGTGCATTTTTTTAAGCTAAAATCCCCTTGGGCTTGTGTTTTTCACTACTTTCTTGTAGGATGAAGTTTTTTGAAAAATTTAAAATGTTTTTAATATATTAATAGGCATTAAAAATCATTTCATTCTCACCTTTATCAATTTGGCATGTGTGAGTCTTCATACTGCCAAAAGTATCCTTCATTTTAAATGTGTCATTGACTGCATTTGGAGTTTTTTAGGAGTTTGATAGTATAAGTACATTGAAGTGAGTTTTAAAATGTATTACATCATCCATAAAATTAATCCAAGGCTATTAAATACATATTTTCATCTTATACTGGCCTCTTCAAGTAGTCTCCAAGCTAACTGCCAAACATTGTGCAAAAAGGTATGTTTGTATGAAGGTGGTTTCACAAAGCTTATTTGGCCCTATCAAAAGCATATAGATGTTTATACATGATTAAGAGAGTGACTAAAAATGTTTGGATGACTCATATATTAAAATACTATGTTTGTATATTTCAAAAGTCTAGAGACCCAACTCTCAATACACATGCTTTGTATAGGAGTTGATTGTATGAACACAGTCCATGCACACAAAGGAAAAGTTTAAAGTGGTACATATGTTTGGTTATAAAGTATACATGACTATTGAGAGAGTGAAAAATAAGTGGAACAAAATTTTATACAATGTCAAATAGTCATATGGCTCAATAAATGGTTTGTAGCCTATTCAAATAAAAAAAGACTTACAGGTGATAGACCTATAGCTCTTATTTTTAGACTAAGAGATAATTGAAGTCAAGGTGAGCATGATAGAAACATGATTTAAATGTTTAGTTAAGACATCAATTTTTTTAAACCTTTGAAGACACTAAACCATTTTCAATTTAGGAGATGGTTAGTGTGATTGAATCCACAAGCCTAAACACTAAGGAAGTCTATAGACCTAGACATTTATACAGCCTGTGTGTAAAGACCAATAAGATATAGGTATGTGAAGTGATATTAAAATGAAAAATTGAACATTTTAATAAGTGATTAATATTTCTCAATTATTTTTAAATGCTTCAAAGTTACATCATGCCTAGAGAAGGTCAAACTCAAAACTACATGCTCAAACTTCTCAAATAATCACCTATAACCACCTATTGAGAAGCTTGCCTTGAACAATGGTATTAGTGAAATATAAAAATTTAAATACATTTATAAAGGTCATAAGATATAAAAAATAATGAGATATATTCATTGATATGTTAAATATATTAATTGAGTCCTAAATCCCTTGAATGCACTCAAAAACCCCTAAATAGACACCTACATGTTGTTAAGAAGAGGCAAGATATTTCTAAGCCTAATTAAGGAATAAAATGTATGGAAAAAGATTTGAGATCTATCTCAAGTGAAAAAAAAAATATGGTCATTTGAATACAAAAATAACATGAGGAAGATGAATTTACATAGAGACCTAACCCATTTGTACATAGTCAACAAGACCACATACAGGCATGTTTACTTTGATGAGAATCTTTACTTTCTTATAAAAGGTTTAAAGTTATATGTGAAGTCTAAGAGGAGGTAAAACCATTTTATGATGTTTTCATGGTGATTGATAACTCCATTATTTCTCAAACCCATCAATAAGTAAATCAAATGTTGACAAACTTTGTTCTAGGACAAACAGACCCAATTAGATACACAGACCTAGAAGGGCAGTCATAGAGAGGTGGTAAGTTGGAGTTTAGAAGTTTAAGGACCCTGAGGATATGTTAAATATTATTTATGAAAATTTCATGAATTCCTATATCCCTTATAGTTGGAAAAAATATAAAAACATAGTCAACTAAGGTATTTTGAGTTGGTTGGCTTAATAATCCTTGGCATCAACTAGTGGTGTGTATAATAGGGTTGAGGAAGAAATTTGACAAGATAATCATGTAATCAGGATAAGGTGAACATCATGGACTTATTTAGGTCACTATAAACTCAATACTAAGCTAAAATTACCACCTACATACCCCAATGATTATTGGCATCATAGAATATGGTCCACTAGCCTAAGAGGTCACCTTTCTTTGCTTAGTATAGTATAGAGATGTTGCATGGAACCTTGGAATCTTATGGATAGTTATCATACATTTTTTACTTGTAATTTTTTGAATTGTTTGGTTGATTAATACCCCAAGCTATATGAATCATTGTTAATACCATGAGACATATTTAGGCTACCAAAAAGACCAATTTTGACTTGATGAGAGAGATGATAGTTTTAATGACTCTAGGTGGATTGGATGAACATCAAAATTACCTAAATAATTTTTAAAAGTCTCTTGAGCAACACCTCATGTTTTTGGTTTGTATTTTCAGGTATAAAACTATACATAATAGGCTAAAAAGACCATTTTAAACTACTTGGGAGGTCCGTACAAGGTTTCAAAATCTCAAATTTTACATGGAGGATCAATCACACATTTATTTGATGTTTCACACATGTGGGGATCTTGTGGATCCAAAATTTTGTCTTCAACTAGGGAAGCCTAATTGAGACCTAGTTATGAGAGTGAAATAAATGAAAAGGATAGTTGCACTCACTCTCAGGACCTAAAACTTAGAATGTAGATATAAGGCCATACCAGGTCCTCAAATATTATTTAATCTTATTACCATAATTAAAAATCTCTACATAAGGATTTTTTCATGATTTTAGGGCTACAAGGAATGAGGCCTAATTGGAGATTTTGGTGTAGAACAATTTCTTGGGATGATTTGATAATTTTAAATGAATTTTTTCATGTATAATATTATGTGAATAGACCATCCATGGAGAGAGAATGAGCTAGATAATATGAATCCAATTTTTGACACCTATAAGCAAGATTGGCCTACTAAGGTAAAGAGATTTTTAGAACCTAGAAAGATAACGAAGTGATGTGTCAAAGAGAACCTAAAAATATTAGTTGAGAGGTGTCAAGATTAGAGAAAAGGTGTAACTCAACATGATTTTTCCATCATGAATGCCACTTGTCATTAAATAAGAAAAAGTAAAAAGTAGTTTTAGAGAGCTAGTCAAAGTGTCAAGCAAAGTTTAAAACTTCCATGCCACTTGGATTAGAAGAGAATCCTTAAAAGACCAACACTTTTATTTGAGGACCAAATGTGGAAGTTTTAAACTCATTTCTTATTTTAACAACTTTTTTACACTTATCTCTCTCTCTCTCTCTCTCTCTCTCTCTCTATATATATATATATATATATATATATATATATATATATATATATATATATATATATATATATATATATATATATATATATATATATATATGTATATGTATATATATATACACACACATACACACACACACATACATACATATATATAGCCTTAATTGAATAATATGGTATCCTCCACCTAGGTATGGTGAATTCCTACCCATTTTTATCCTTTGATCAATAAATAACAATATGGTTTTACCTTCTCCATGGACTAGTTTTAATATGCATGCTTGATTAGTTGATCTTATTAAGTGATAGGTTTACTTCCTTGGCATGCTTGTCCTTATTTAGCAGTCATGTTTAGTTTATAATACTTTTTTAATGTCTCTTTTAGTGTTCTAATGGAGTATTTATGGGTTTATTGAGTTATCTTTTGACTAGTGTCATGTCATGACCTCTTGACTAGTCCTCCTAGCTCAAGCTTTCTTCATAAACCTTCATGAGAAACATTGATGTAGAGAGGTAGATTTGAATTAGTGTCATGTGTAAGTTAGTCAATTTTTTGAACTGAAATTTAATTGTTTGGTAGTGATCATTTCATATTTGGTGCATTGTCTCCATTAGAGTAGGTTTCTCTCCATTTTCCTATCAAGTATTAGAGTAGTGTTTGATCCTAAGTGATTCATCAAGGGGAGCTAGCCCTTTAACCTAGAGATTAACCTCTCTAATAAGTTACCCATAACCTTGAGGTGTTTCTATGTTACATCAAATTTATAATTCTTGAACTTCCTTACAAAGGGTTAAAATTTGAGTGATAACAATAAATAAGTAATAAATATAGCCACTGATTTGTAACAAAATTGACCTAGTTTGACCTTTTGAAAAATAACAACAAATGATGTAAATAAGTAATTAGCTAAAAACTAACTGAGAAGGAAAATTTGGAGGTTAAAAACTAGGATAGGTTCTAATTTAAGTGTTTTATAGAGGATCCAAGTGTCAAAACTTTTCTTAGACAGTAGCACCCTAACTAGATAATAACACTAATGGTGGTAGTGTCCTCTATGCAAGACTAATCTAAGATTTTACACCTATGTCATAGTCTACCAAGCCTATTATTATGCATAAAAGTTATGATTCCCTATTTGTGACCTATTTTAACTAATTTTATATGTAAACCCTAGACCTCCATGTTATTAGGGTATCTTATTGGCATAAGTATCAAACTATGATGTTAGTGGGGTAGGTAAGACATCCTCAACACCCTATTATGATGAGAGTTTCCTACATGCCAATATTCTAATATGGATCAATTTTGATGTAATTCTCCCCACCTAAGTTCTAGTGAAAGTGAAAGGGAAGCTAGTATAATTGTCTATTTGAGTGCTTTGAGTGATGTTAGAGATTGGAAATTTATGTATTCTAAGCTTGGGATGTTTATAGATGACTATATGTAGAAGTAAGGAAGAATAGGGATTTATAACCTTGATTATACACAACTTATTCTAAGCTAGTTTATGTTATTTACATATGATTTCCATATAGTGAATAATGGGGTAAAATTCATGTATATATATTGTTCTAGTGCTTGTGCAGGTCTTAAAATAGGTATAGGCTGACCTTAGGTGGTTGTTTATTTGAAAAGATATCCATTGGTGATAAAAGGTAGGAAAAGGATAATAACACCTAAATGGGACACTGTCACCATTAGCACTATTGTCTAAGATATGGTGCTAGTGTCTAGATGGTATAACTTAAGGCACTAGGGTCCAAGATGCTAAAATGAGGGTTTGGGACTACTTCAAGGATGTTTAAAGATGTGTTTCTCCCACAAAAAGGCTGGATAGGTGTCTAAATATACCCTAAAATATGTTTGGAGATAAGATATGGATAGGTTGTCTCAAGTAACACTCTTATCACTCAAGTAACATTTTATATTAATATAAGATCAGTGCCTTGTATCAGTCATCAAATTCTATAGACTTGACCTATGTATCCTCAAACACTTATATCAATCTTAGATGGTTATGTTGAGGCTTCTATCTAACATAGATGAAGGTGTCTAGTGAATAATACTTACTAAATATATATTAGACCACCTTATATATTTGAGTTTCTATGTTACCTTCACTCTGGTGTTTTTGGATCTAGATCATGGGTTTTCATTCCTTGTCAAACAGAAGAACCCTAATTCATTCTTCCTCATAGTGGTTATGGTAAAAATGGGTTAGTGGGATATTAGTATCAAGCTAACCCTAAATAACCCTCTATCATTGGGTGTTGCCTACATAACCACTACTCAAAAAAGGGCTTTATACTAATGTATTTCTACCCTACGTGTTTGATTATGTGTGCATAAGGATGCAATATGTGGAAATAAATTAAAATATTGACCTAAATTGTAACTTGGAAAATATGTCTCATAGAGTGCTCCTTGAGTACTTTAAACTTGTATATGTATTATCCTTATGACTGATATGGAAAAAGGATAAAATAAAAAATATTTACTCACTTGAATTCTTGATTTTATGTTTTTGGTAAGTTTCCTTATGATTTGTTAGGTTTGTGTTATGTGAGAAATGAATGAGGTTTGATCATGTGTGTGTGTATATGTCTATATATATACTTTTATATTTATATATATATATATATATATATATATATCCCTTTTTTAAATATCTCACATTAAATCACTTAGGATAACCATACATATACATTTCATTTTTAAAATGTATATGTATGGTTATCCTAAGTGATTTAATGTGAGATATTTAAAAAAGGGATATACTTATATATATATATATATATATATATATATATATATATATATATATATATATATATATATATATATATATATATATATATATATATATATCCCTTTTTTAAATATCTCACATTAAATCACTTAGGATAACCATACATATACATTTCATTTGTAAGTTGTATGGATTTAGGGCACTAGATAATTGAATTAGAATAGGACATTAGCATCAATGTAGATGTATAATTGGGATGCAAGTGTTCAAGAAGTTAAAATATTGGTACAATTCCAAAACTTATAGAGATATAAGATAAGTATTTTTACATCACTCTGAGCATGATAGAAGCCTTGAGTCATCATAATAACACTGGTCAGACTAAGAGATAAGCAATTTTGCATACAGATATAGTGGGAAGGTCTAGAAGTTAAAGGTACATCCATGATTTGTATTTTCCAAGTGTATAAGACTAAGGTGATATATAATTTACTTTTAGTGTTTACATTCCCCACTCTTTAATATAATAATGAAATTGCTAATTTAAAGGAAATGAAATGTGTACTTGGGTGTGTATAACACACCTTGCCTTTGTATGATCCCAAATTGAGTTTTTTTTTGGTGACTAACATAAAATAAATAGCATGTTATAATATATAAACAATGCATATAATATGAAATCAAAAGAATTGAAATAATTGAAATATAAAGAGCAAGTTTTAAGAGTACATTTGTGTATCGATGTAACTATCTAGGCTTTTAGAAATTTGATTTGAAAAGATGAATCATTATGAACCATTTAAAATATATTAGGATAAATACAAATTTGGAAGTGTATATATAAAAAAATTTCAAGGAAAAACTTTCCCCAACCTTAGAGAAAAGGTGATTTTCCACTTGGCAATTAAGATTAGCTCAATCGTGCAACCCAATCATACTTATAAGATAGTGAGTGTGAGGTGATTTAAATTAACCCACACTATAAATATTATGATATTATATTATGAAATTAATTACAACCTATATAATTGGCAAGATTGAATGATTTAATATCCTCAAAAATACCAAAAGTGAAACAACTATTGTAGTAGATTGGCTCAATAATAGTCCATAACAGTCCAACCTAATGAGATAAAGTCCATAGAAGTATTTTGAAATATGAAATTGATTTAAATTTTATAATTTAGGTGCTCTTTACATAACATATGCACCTTATATATGTCTCATGATAAAAACTAGGGATAACAATGGTATCAATGTATATAATTATGCCATAAATGTGTATCTAAATCATATAACTATGCAATTTGGCCAATTTTCAATTGTGTAAGTGTGGATAACATGTTTCCAAAATATTCCCCCATTGAATTCTAAAATTGAGAGTTGGTATAAGTGTAGATAACATGTTTCCATAACATGCCCCCATTATATATTTGAATCTATAAACTATGAAAAAATTGATAACTATGTCTTTATGACATGCCCCCACTAATAGCCACCCCATTTTGAGGTGAGGGGAAGTAAAAACTATTAGTTACCTTACCTCAAAAGGATAAGATAATTGTATCATTTATGAATATATCATGTAATATATAAGAGTAGCATGTCTGGGTAAATACATCAAATAAGTACATAGTATGTGATTACATCAAGTCCTAAGATGCATGACATACATCATGGAAAAGTCTAGATAATAATAGTACAATCTTAAAAAATAATCAAAAACACACATAAGACAACTCATAAGTAAGTCAAAATAAAATGGTCCAAGGATACATCCAACAATGTGAATGTTCAAATGCCAAACAATCAAAGGATCATGACCTAGTCAAATGTCCAAAAAGTAATAAATAACATATTTAAATTTCAACATAAAACAAACTATGACATATGCAAATGTCATAATATGAAAACATAGGCACAATGGCCATACAAAATAGAGCATATGAAAATGAATAAACAATCAATACAAGACAAGACAAGACACTAAAGGAAATGCATAAGTGGAAATCATGGAACATAAGTAGCTAGCATCAACATATCATATTAGTCCTTGGATATACTTGTTAGAAAAAATGTTAAGTACATAGAATATCAAGTACATTGTGAAAGATATAAGTATAGATAAAGGCATGTGTAAGTATATAAGCTCAAACATGATAATTGAAAATTATCATAAAATGATATAGCCTATGTGTATCAAGATCAAATAATCTAATTCCCCCAACATCTATATGACATGAACAAAAAGAAGGCTCAACATATGTATAAAAATATATCATGTATTTGTGTATGCTTTTATTATACATAAATGATGTGTGAAAAACATGTGTATATAGAAACTACTAACATTTCATCTACCAACATGGAATGAATAATATTGATGCCAAGGAGATGATAAGAACATGTAAATATTGGAAATGTTTTTTGATTTTTGAAGTTTTTGTTAGGGGTCTTTTTGGAATATTTTTAAAGGAAAGAATTATCCTATGATCTCATCCAATGGATGCTCATACTCGCCTCCCCACTAGGAACCTAGTGCAATAAAATGGTGGTACTAATAAAGAGCATACATAGGTGTAATATATATCACTGTGGTATCTATAATTATCTACATATGTATAATAGAACATTATGGTCATGAAGAAATAAGATAAGGAATGGAGATCTGTGGAACCCATCATTGAGTTCTATGTGGTTGTTTTGAATTTTTAGTAATATAAACACATTTAACTACTCTATATATTTAAATATGATGTGTAGTAGATAAGGATTCTATAGAATATAATGTGTGTCTCTAATGTAATGGTCTCTCAATTATTGATCACCTAAGGAATGGGATTACATGTTGGTTACCCTTTCATAGAGGATTAACCTTATTAGGTTTGATAATTAATTGTTTGGGTATAAAATTATCTTATTCAAATGGATGCTCATATGGAATACCAAAAAATATAAATACCTTATTGGCATGAATGTATTTAACACACCCATGAATTATAGAAGGTACTACACATAGAGTATGTATCCAAGGTATTCCCAATAACATATCAAAAGTTCCCATGTATCGTATAAAAAAATGTTGTAACCACATGTGTTATACCCACATGTAAAGGTAAGACTATCTCACCAAGAACATGTTGTGATGTCCCATCAAATGCTCTAATTGATTTGGTCAAAGGATGTAAATTAGTATGTATATAACCTAAATGTGTAATTAAATTCATGGTGAAAAAATTATCACTAGAACCATTATTAATCATAACATTGTATATAGGTTGGATATCAAGGTATGCTTGAATGAATAAGGAATGAAGATCATAATTATAATCCAAAAACTCACTATCATTGAAAGTAATAGATATTATTTTAATAATATGAGGTATATGCCACATATAAGTATTGATAATCCCATATAATGGGTGGTCATATTATGATGGAGGAGGATGTGCATTAATGCCATTTGTGCTTTTGGATCCTTCTTAGAATGATATTTCAAAGGATTGTTAAATATTTTATATTTTTAGGTGATCACCAGGTTGTGAACTTGATTCCTTTAGAGGATCATCAAATGTAATCATTTGGTCATGAATGAGGTCTTGGATCTTATGCTTCAAGGTAAAATATATGTTTGTAGAGTGATTGAGGCCTTGGTGATAGTAATAATAAGCATTCACATCATATCCTTTGGGAAGAGGTCAACTCATATCAAGCTCTATAAGATGAGGGAGAGATATGATGTGACACTCCACAATATTTGGGAGTAATGAAGATAGAGATTCAAGTAAGCATGTAAATTATCTCCTTAGTGAATTGGATAAGACAAGTTGATTATGTTATTTTTACACATCATTAACCATGGTAGTTGTTTCCATTTTAGGTTTAGTATGTTTTACCTTATAACCTAGTGTAATAGTAAACTTGGTATTGGATGTAGTCAATGTGTTTACTACATACTCAAGCTTGTTTAATGAGACAAGATTAATTTCATGATCATAAAAATAATGGAATAATTCATCAAAATATTTAAACTTTTTGAAAACAATGGAATCATGTAATGGGGGAAGTAAACTTTGATTCAAGATGTATTGAAGCTCTTTATTTGTCATTGGATTGGTCATTTTATCTAACAATGTCTTGTACCTTATTATATATCCATTGATATTTTTATTGGTTCTTTGTTTGATTTTTTCAATTTGGGCATAGGAAACCTTTTCAATGATATTAATATAAAATTGTGCCAAAACATAATTTGCAAGAGGTTTGAATGTGTTTAATAATTACACTAATAGGTGTTCTTTCAATGGCATCTAGGAGATAATTTTGTGTAATGGCGTGAGTGTGTTAACATTTAATTATTTTAGAGTCAACTATTGATTAAATTTGACTTTTAGTCAAATTGGGTCAACCCCTAAATATTTAAACTTTTCAAAATTTCTCATATTTCTAATAAGGTCTCATGTCTATCTAAATACCTTACATATCCCTGCTTTAGCCTTGGTCTAGGCCTATCTTCCTTGTACTTGTCTAGTCAACCAAAGTCAAATTTGGTCAACCATAGTTAAACAAGGTAAAAGGTTCAAATTATCTTTAAAATGTCCTAATTTGTTCATTTAGGTGTTTTAAATTGTTCTTATGTCATAAATTTTCCCTTTACTATGTCTCATATGCAAAAATGCCTTTTGGTCATATTTTTGGCTCATTAAATGACTTCTACAGATTGGTTATGGAATAAAATATATCACCAAGGAATATTTAAATGTGCATGAGGTTATAAAATTTTATTTATCAGTCAAATGTCAGTTTAATAAATACTTTCATGCTTGAAAATAGGAGAAACTTGTAAAAAATTGCCCCTTAATGGCACTTGTACAGACTTGGGAAGTCCACCTTCAGGTAAAAACATGGGAATGTTCCTCCTCATCTCCATAAAGTATTTACCATGCCTAATTTGTAGATAAAAGGTCATATTAATAAAATTTTGCTTCTATTTCTTCTTTCTTACCTTTTCAAGCCAAGGAGAGTCAACTTTGCATGCTTGGTACACAGTTTACTTGTGAAATTGGGAGGAGTGATCTTGGGGGTTGAAAGAGGTTTTAGTTAGCTTAATTTTCATTGAAAAAAGTTTTAGTTTCATGTATTCTCCTTTATGAACCATCACTAAGAATCTAGGCAGCTTTTTATGTTCATTCATTCATGAGGGGTCCCTATTTGAGCTAGTTTCTGAATAGTTTGATTTGGTTTGATGAATTTTATAGTTTCATATGTGTCTTAGGGACTATCCACATGTTTTACATGGTTATATTATTTTTATAAGTCTCAAGAGTTCAAGAAGCCTCTTCTAGGCTTTTTTTGGTCTAATTTCACCCTCACTACTCTACAATCAGAAATATGCACCCACAGGTGCCTTGAAGGAATTTTTCCACATTGAGATGAAGTAATTGAATGTGTCTGAGATTTTTTGAAACTATTAATGTGAACTTGATGACCAAAGTAATAACCATGGGGAAAGAATCATGCATTTCCCCTACAAGATCACACTTGCTACCTAATAGCCACCTACATGTGGTCTTGATAGAGGTTGATATGGTCATTTTGGAACTTTGAATCATAAGTTGAAACCATTTGAGGTACTATAACATTTTTAAGGAGTAAAAAACCCTTATGAGGGAGTAGAGTGATAAATTAGAAGATGGGAACATGTTGAAGGCAAATGATTGAATTTTGGGAAATTATCCCTAAAAGGGCAAAATAGAGGCCCTGTAGGTTTTGGTAATATCATACAATAAAATTTAAAAGAACCTTGATACTTATAAATTGATAATTTTTTATTCCTCGTATATGAAAATACATATGCAAATTTTTAAAGGAATATACCTAAGGGATGGTATTTTTTAAAGAGATCAAATATGGCCCTAATTTCACTGTGAGTAGGCAGAGAGGTCTACAATTTCAATCTCAAAAGGAGGGCTTATCACTCAAATTTGAAACTTATCCATAACATCATGTTAAAATGATTTTAATGGATGAGAGTGACATTATAAATTAATATCACTAAAAGATAATATGAGTTGCATACATTTACCTCACACACTCACCCTCAGTTTGTACATATTACCTTAATAAGCACCTATAGCAAGGGTCACTAGGGAAGTGTCTCAGCCATGGAAAAGCATAGTTGTTTTCAAATAAATCATATAGGTTTTTTCAATATGATACACATTTTTTAACCTCATGTAGGTTTTAAATAACTTTTTGACATCATGACCAAGTGGATGAGGTCAATAAACACCTATAACCAGTTGACAAGGACTGAGACAAAGTGAGCATAAAGAGTTCAGTTGGGTAAGCTTGAGGATGAGATAGGGAGTCTAAAACCAATTATAGTTTTTATAAAAGGATTATATACACCCTTATCAATGCATTCCAAGATTATATATCTCATTAAGGCCCTAACACCATCTATAACCCTGTATATGGAAATACAGGAAGTGAGTTAAGAGTAAGGTTTTATTGGTAATAAAAGAGACTATGTTGGTGGATTTTGGATTATAAAAATTATAAATTTACCTTAGGGGACTCTTCATATTTTTTAAAACACTATTTTAATCTTACTTTATGACAAGCAACCTATAGGGGTAAGCTAAAGTATGGTGTCTTAGTCAAAATAGTGGGTGACGTATTTATGAGGTAATGTGCATGAAAAATACATAGTAAAGCATGAAAAAGTCAATAAGGTTACCAAACATGTTTTCAAGTCTCATTTAAAATTGCGTAACCTATAGGTAGGGGTGAACAAGGGTCTATTAAGCAACCTATAGTCAGGATTTTGTGAACCTAGTCTTGAAAATGGAGCATAGAGCTGGTTTGAGAGGTCAGGGTGTTGGAGAAAGATTGGAGGCACTATATTTTATATTAAAAACATATAAATTTCCTTTAAAATATCATATTAAAATAAAAATATCTTCCAATTTCATGAAACATAGTCTAATAGCAAAAGCTCCACATAGTCTATCTTCAAAAAAGTTAATTTTAGGATTTGAGAGGGATGGAAGGTCAAATAACTAAATTAGGAGCTAATTTTTTATGGAGAGAATAATTATGACATGAAAACCCTATCCAATGGTTGGTTTTATGAGACTAATAGGGTAGTTTCTGCCTGTTTGGTCTCAGATAGGGGGCACTTTCCCCTTGCACCAAAACCTATAATTTTGGAGTATGGGCTAAGATAGTGAACCAAAAGTCAAGGAAATATTTAAGTAGGGTTTTTGGAGTTGAATTAAATTTTTTAAAACATTGGTAAAAATTTATAAAAATTTTAATACAAAAAATTTGTTCCATGCTCCAAGGTTTGTATTCAAGTAGGGTAGGCTTAATTAGGGCTAAAGCCAAATGGGAAGACACCTTTATTTATATTCTTGATTAGAAATTTTCATTAGTTGGGTCATATTTTTTAAGTGTAAATAGATGTGTATAAGCTATATATATTCAATTAAAACATCAAAAGGTCTTTTTGAGTCTTAGGTTGTAGGTAGAATTATAGAAACAAGGTTTAAGCCTAAGGCAAATGATGGGTTAAGTGTATTTATAGTATGATATGATCATTAAAATGTTTTGGGATATGTTTATGGGATTTTTATGAAGTTTTTTAAACCTTAAAATTGTAGATAAATACACCAATAAGCCATTTCTTGCTTGAAGGTACCTAGACCATGCAAAATGCTCAAAAATGACTTAAATAGCTAATTTGAAATGCTTGTATCTCCCATGATTATTTGCATGGAGAATCAAGTAATTTAAGGACATTGGAGAGGGTCCCTAGGAATAATTTAGTGAAATTTTTATATAATTATAACATTTTGTCTTTATGAACAAAGGCTAAGACCTAAAACCTCTCTAAAACCCTCATAAACCCTAATTTAGACTTGATGGAGAAAATATTACAAATGGAGTATCCAAATTGGGATTAAAATCTAAGGAGTTTATTTATAGTTGTATATGACTCTATAGGGTCATATTACATGTAATTGAGATGTACTACACCTATATAAAAGAGGTATAACAGATCTTGTTTTGATATTTTTATGTGTGTTTCAAGCATGGAGAACTTTAAAAATATGCATCCACATTTGGGAGAGATATTAGAACTTATTTTAAGTCCTAATTTCCATATATTTAGATATATAATATCCAAAGTGTGCCTACCATCTCATTCATCTTAGCCAGTCATAGTGAATAAGTAGTGAACACTTAGTGAAAATGGTGAAACTACAATTGGGATGCCTTACAAGGCTTATTTCATGAACTTGATGACTTGTAAACTATTTAAAGGTGTCATTCCTCCTTTTTCATGGATAAAATTGTATAATTGGAATAATTTTATGTGCCAAGTGTGAGAGGTGCATGGGAAGGAGTTATTTGTAACTATCAAGGATGATTACTCATAGATAGAAGAATATGGATGATTAGAGACAAATCCAATACATGTGGAGGATTTTTATTAACTCATACCCCTTATATAAATCATCAAAACTGACCCTATTTAGTGGTGAGGGAGTTTTTTGAAGGAAAATCATGAGAGCAGTTTCATGTGCAAGCAAAAGAGAATCTATGCCACATATGGAGGAGTTTAATTACTTGGGAGAAATTTGTCCATATTTTCCTTGTAGTAAATATCTCAATATTGATTCCATGAATATTATAAATCCTTCTCATTTCTTTAAAAATGTCTTAGTGACTCTTTGTCTTCCCTTTCTCTCTCTTCTCACAATTGCTATAAATACTAGCCTTTTGGTTGTTGTACGGATCTCTCCACCTAGGTATGGAGAATCCCTATCAAATTTTTGCCTTTAACAAATAGATAATGTTGTTTTACCTCATTTAATATTTCACTAAGTTCATTTTATGATTCTTGGTCTTGTGCAAGTGTATTTTTCTTACCTTCACATGTTACTCTTCTTAGTACCTTTTTTGGATTGAAAGCTCTCTTTTGTAGGTCAACAAGAAGTGTCTAATTTATATTGAAGGTATAGTGAGTATCTCATTCATTAGTTTTTCTACAAGACCTATTTTATAAGTCCTCCTATCCTAAGCTCTCTTCAAGACCCCATGCTTAAAACATTGATGTATAAGAGGAGTGTTTAATTGAATGAAGTGTATGTGTGGTATTCTCTTTGGTTTCAAGTACACTATAAGTGGTGTGAGTAGAATATCTATTTGGTGTATCACCTCCCCTACATTAGATTTGTTTTTAGTTATCCTTCTCCCTTTTTAACCCCTTAAAAGTTAGTAGTAGATTTGATCTATAGTGGTACATCAAGGTAACTAGCCCTAATCTAGAGATCCACGTCAAATTTGGGTCACCCATAACCCTGAGGTAGTTCCCTTGTGCCACTCAAATGAAGAGAGACTTGTTATCTCCTCAATGATTGCAAGTTCAAGTGACAATATTTTTTGGCATGCCTGGTGGGACTAAAAAGTCCATTCCTTGGGGATTTTTGGTGTTCTCCTCAAGATACTAGCCTTTAGAGGCAATTCCACTAAGCACCAATGATTACTCTAAGAATAAATCTACTAGTTAAGTATTCTAGGTACTCTATTTGAGGTTTTTTTCTTATTCTATACACTTCTCATGAGTGATTCATGGATTATTTTGATGTTGAGCTTATCTTAACACAAGTTGGGGAGACATATCCATCTTTGCCCATTCCCTATCAATATGAACAAGTCCTTGGCCAATCTTGTCATGATCCTTATCAACCCTATTAGCCTTGATATTATTTTCATCAATTTTTTAATCAACCCTCCTAAGCTTATGTTTCACCTAGTTCACCTATTCCCAATCCAAATCAATCCATTACAAGTTTCAAGAAGAATCTCATTAGCTATAAATACTATATGCTAGACCTTGATACTAGAAATGGTTGTGGTCAAGTCATCCCTAGTGATTGTATCAAAAGTGTGAGGGACTCTCTAGAGTTATTCAAGAGAGAATAGATGCCCATTGAGAAAGCTAATTGGCAAGGTCTCACTAGTGAAATGCTTGATGTTTCTGGCCTAATTTTCCATAGCGAAGAGAGATTAAAAGCTCATGAACCAGCTCAGTCTTGGTAGCTCCAATACACCCCACATTATCTTTCAAGTATGTCAACTATACCCATTCAAAATTCTTATCCAATCATGATTCAAAATGCCCCAAGTCCTTCATGCATTCCCCAAATTTTCCCTTCTTGGAGGTCCATCCAAGAGAGCAACCAAAGGAAGGAGGACACCATTCTTGAGCAAGTTTATCCATCTCATAACCTGATTGGAGAATATTTTGACAGAAGAAATTTGATGTTAGAGGCCCATCTTGACAAGGAGATTGAATTGGCAAACCAAAATTTGACACAATCCATCATGGCAGAAAAAAATGAGGTTCTTAAGCCTAATTTCCCAAGTAGGAGACAAGATGATAAGCCCAAGGAAACCCCAATTTTTCTAAGCCTATCATTTACTCCTCCATTTGTATCTCAGACTCATGAAGAATCTTCTAAATCTAGTTTTCCAAGATGGAAGGAAGTAATGGCAGCTTGTGGAAAGAAAGAAAAAGGATGTCTAAGTGGAGAAGTTGGAAGTGAAGACTAAACCTACTCAACTCCCTCCCACCCTTCCTCAAGAATCTTTTTTCCCTTCATCTCAACTTCCTCTGACTTCCTTTCCTAATGAAGATCTTATTTCCCCCAAAGAGAATCTATTCTAAGAAAACCTTGCCAAAATAATTGAGGATTTGGACCTCAAAGTGCATAATCTATCATCTATTCAAGGGAATATTGAATCCAATGAAGCCATGGAACTCATATTTCCACCTCCTCTAGATGATCCATTATACCCTCCTAATGGTGAGGAATACATTTCTTATTAGAATCCTTCTTGGGTTGAAGTTCCTAGTTTTGAGATGCCTAGTATGGGCATCATTAAGAGGGAGAAGGGGATTTAAATTTCAGAATGGGTTGAGAATAAATAGGAGTTATCTTCTTGTGAGGATAATTTATATTGTGATGATATTAAAGATGACATTCTTTGTGTTGAAGAAGGATATTTGGAAGATGTTATTTTAAATTTCAAAGAGGAAGAAGTTTCTCTTTTTTTTCACCTTCATGATGCTAACCAGAAAGAGTATGATGAATTGTGTTAGAGATTTGAGGACATTTGAAATGAAGTTGAAGCCCCAAGGAGCCTACAACTCCTTTGGAGATGACTACAAGAAATGGTAAGAAATATGGATTTTTTGAAGAAGAAGAAGAAATGGGGTAGACCTATATGCAAATTTTTAAGGAATATGAGGATCATGAGAAGATAAAACTCATAAGAAAACAATACTAAGATGTTGAGAAACAAACATATGTTGAGAGGTATCACCATCAACAAACTCCAAACCATGATAGAGCAATCTATGATGACTATGAAGATTTTGAAGATGACTTGAAGATTGATCCTATAACCACATGTGAATCTGCTCCTACAAACACCAAGAGGGAGTTTTAATAAGAAACACTCCTAGAATTCCATGACACAACACTTCCTAAAGGCTTTAAAGAGGTTTCAACAAATGAGAAGAATAATGAGGTATTTCAAGAAGACATAGACTTCCCACAAGCTATCCCATGCATAGAGATGCAAATTCTCCATGATGAGACAAAGGGACAACAATATGAGGCATGTTTCCAAGGTAAAGAAGAGTTCATTTACCTTAGAGACTTATTTGAGATGAATCCATCACAAGACATGCCAAGCTAAGGAGCAAGAGAGAAGCATGAGTCATCTAGTACTACTTTCAAAAGCAAACATGCTTAGTATCCTCATTCATCTCATGAGGAAGGAGATTTAAGGTACTTTACTTTTTATCTAGGAAAGGAGGTATGTTTTGTTATATTTACATAATTAGTTTCTTTTTTGTTGTGTCTTGTGTTCCCTAAATGCTTAGTAGCATAAGTGTGCCTTTACTTTGTGTGTTTGCTTGGTCTTGTGTATTTTCTTTCCTTTGTGTGTTTTGAGGTCAATCAATTGTCTTGTCATTAAATTCAAGGTTTGATACTACTATTTTATGGTGCATTTGACTCCCTTTTTCCAATGGATGGGATAAGGCTGCTGGTCCTTAACATAAGCAAGCATGTTACCCCTAAGAATTATCAAAAGTGTTTACCAAATTTGACTTTTAGTCAAATTTGGTCAACCCTTAAATATTGAAACTTTTAACAAGTTCCCATATGTCTAATAGGTTCTCATATCTATCTAAATAAGTTACTTATCCCTGCTCTAGCCTTGGTCTAAGCCTATCTTCCTTGTACTTGTCTAGTCAACTAAAGTCAACTTTGGTCAACCTTGGTCAAACATGGTAAAAGGTTCAAATTATCTTAAAATTTTCCTAATGTGGTAATTTATGTTTTTTAAACTATTTCTATGTCATAAATTTTCCCTTTGCTATGTCTCATATGCAAAAAATGCCTTTTGGTCACGTTTTTGGCTCATTAAATGACTTGTATAAATTGGTTCTGGAAGTATATGTGTCACCAAGGAATATTTAAAAGTGTATGAGGTCAGAACATGTCTGTTATCAGTTATATTTCAGTTCAAGAAATAGTTTCATGCTTGAAAATAGGATAAACTCTTAAAAATTTACCCCTAATGGCACTTGTATGAACTTGGGAAGTCCACATTCAACTAAAAACATAAGAATGTACCTCTTCATCTCCCTAAAGTCTTTACCATTCCTGATTTTTAGAGAAAAGGTCAGTTGAATCAATTTTTTTTTGTTTCTTCTTTCTTGTCATTGCAAGCCAAGGAGAGTCAACATTGCATGCTTGGTACAAGTCATACAAGTGAAGTTGGGAGGAGTGATATTTGGGGTTGAAAGAGGTGTAGTTAAGATTAATTTTCATGGCAACAAGTTTTAGTTTCATTTCTTCTCCTTTATGAACAATCACTAAGAATCTAGGAAGCTTTTTATGTTCATTCATTCATGAGGGGTCCCTTTTTGAGGCAGTTTCTCAATAGTTTTATTTGGTTTGATGAATTTTATGGTTTCATATGTGTCTTAGGGCCTCTTCATAAGTTTTTCATGGTTATCTTGGTTTTTTAAGTCTCAAGATTTCAAGAAGCCACTTTTAGGCTTGTTCTTGATCTAATTTCACCCTCACTACTCTATACATAGAAATATGCACCTACAGGTGCCTTCAAGGAAGTTTTTCATGTTGATATGAAGGCATTGAATTTTTATCATACATTTTGAAACTATTAATGTGCACTTTATGACTAAACTAAGAACCATATGGAAAGAAGCATGTATTTCCCCTATAAGATCTCACTTGTTACCTGATAGCCACCTATAGGTGGTCTTGATAGAGGTTGAAATGGTCATTTTGGAACTTTGAATCATAAGGTGAACCCATTTTAGGTCCTAAAACATGTTTAAGGAATTATATACCCTTATAAGGTAGTAGATTAACATATTATAATGTGGGAACATGTTGAAGGCAACTTATCCCTAAAAAAAAAAAAAAAACAAAGTCCCTATAGGTTTTGATAATATCATACAATATAGTTTAAAAAAACCTTGATAATTCCCAATTGCTCATATTTATATTTCTCATATAATATAAGACATATTAAAAGTTTTAAGGGAAAATACCTAAGGGAGGGTGGTTTTTGAGGAGCTCAAATATGACCCTAAATGCATTGTGAGCAGGCAGAGAGGTCTACAATTTCAAGCTCAAAAGGAGGAATTATCACTCAAAGTTGAAACTTAGCCCTAAATTAATGTTTAAATTCTTAAAATGGATGAGAGTGATGTTATAACTTAATATTACTAAAAGATAATTTGTTTTCCATACGTTTAACTCATACACTCACCCTTAGTCCGTACATGTGACCTTATAAGCACCTATAACAAGGGTCACTAGGGAAGTGTCTCATCCATGAAAAAGAATATTTAGTTTAAAATAAATCATTTATGTGTTTTAAATATTATACACATATTTTTTAACCTTAGGGAGGTTTCAAATAACTTTTTGACATCATGACCAAGTGGATGAGGTCAATAAAACACCTACATCTAGTTGAGAAGGAGTGAGATAATAGTGAGCATAAAGAGCTCAGTTGGGTAAGAATAAGGATGAAATAGGGGGTTTAAAACCAATGATAATGGATATAAAATGATTATATACACAATTATCAATTCATTCCAATCTTATATAGCTCATTAAGGCCCTAACACCATCTATATCCTTGTATATGGAAATATAGGCTGTGAGTTAAGAGTAAGGTTTTCTTGGTACTAAAAGACATTGTGTTGGTGGAGTTTATCTTATAAAAAGTATAAAGTGACCTAAAAGCACTATTTATAGGTTTTAAAACACTATTTTAATATTTATTTATGACAAGCAACCTACAGGGGTCAGCTAAAGTATGGTGTCTCTGTGAAAATAGTAGTTGACTTATTTATGAGGTAATGTGCATGAAAAGGACCTAGTAAAGCATGAAACAATTATAAACAAGTGTAATACACAATATATACTTAAATAATGTTAAAAAATATGTTCTAAAGTCTCATTTAAAACATCATAACCTATAGGTAGGGGTGAATAGGGGTCTATCAAGCAACCTACAGTCAAGATTTTGTGAACCTAGTCTTGGAAATGGAACATAGAGGTGGTTTGAGAGGTCAAGGTGTTGGAGAAAGATTTTAGGAACTATATTTGATATTATAAACATATATATGTCCTTTACATGAGCATATTATAAGACAAAAATCTTCCAATTTCATGAAACATAATCTAATAGCAAAAACTCCACATAGTCTGCCTTCAAAAAAGCCAATTTTAGGATTTGAGAGAGATGGAGGGTCAAATGACTAAATTAGGAGATAAATTTTTGTGGAGATCATATTTTTAAATTTAATAACCTTATCCAATATTTGTTTTTTTGATATTAATATGGTAAGTTCCCCCTATTTTGTCTCAGATAGGGGCATTTTCCCCTTACACCAAAATCTACAATTTTGGAGTATGGGCTAAGATAGTGAACCAAAGGTCAATGAAATATTTAAGGAGGGTTTTTGGAGTTGAATTAAATATCATAAAACATGGTAAAATAATTATGAATTTTTTAAGCCAAATAAGTTTCTCCATGATCCAAGGTTTGTAATCATGTAGGGTAGATAGAATTAGGGCCTAAAGCCAAATGGGAAGACACCTTTATTTATAGCCTTGATTATAAATTTTCATTAGTTAGGTCATGTTTTTGAGGTGAAAATATATGTACATAATCTATATATATGAAATTAAAACATCAAAATGTATTTTTGAGTCTTAGGTTGCAGGCAAAATTATGGAAACAAGGTTTAAGCCTAATGCAAATGATGGGTTAAGTGAATTTATAACATTATATGATCATTCAAATGGTTTGAGACATGTTTTTGGTATTTTTATGAAGATTTTTTATCCTTAATATTGCATATAAATCCACCATAAAGCCATTTATTGGTTTGAAGGCATCCAGACCATGCAAAATGCTCAAAAATGACTCAAATGGCCAATTTGAAATGATTGTATCTCCCATTATGATTTTCATGGAGAATCAAGGAATTTTAGGATGTTGGAGACGGTCCTTAGGAAACATTAAATGTAATTTTTATATAATTATAATGTATGTTATTTATGAACAAAGGCTAAGACCTAAAACCTCTCTAAAACCCTCAAAAACCCCAATTCAAACCTAATGGAGAAAATATTGCAAATGGAGTATCTAGATGAGGAGTAAAGGATAATGAGATTATTTTGAGTTGTAGAGGACTATCCAAGGTCATATTACATGTAACTAATATTTAATACACCTATAAAAAATAAGTACAATAGAGCTTGTTTTGATAGTTTTGTGTGTTTTATAGGCATGGAGAACTTTCAAAAGAGGCAACCACCTTTGGGAGAGAGAATAGGACTTATTTTAATTCTTTATGTCCATATATTGAGATATATAATATCTCATGTGTGCCTACCATCTCCTTCATCTTATCCATTCATAGTGAATAAATAATGAACACTTAGTGAAAATGGTGAAACTCCAATTAGGAAGCCTTTTAAGGCTTGTTTCATGAACCTGATGACTTAGACACTCTTTATAAGTGTCATTCCTCCTTGTACATGGATCACATTTTATAATTGGAATAATTTTGTGTGCCAAGTTTGAGACGTGCATGGGAAGGATTTATTTATGACTATTAGGGATGATTTCTCATGGCTAAAAGAATATGGATGATTAGAGACTAATCTAATGCATGTGGAGGATTTTTAGTAACCCCTCCCTCTTAGATCAATCATTACACCTAACCCTATTCAATGGTGAGGTATTTTTGTGAAGGTACATGATGAGAGTGGTTTCATGTGTAGTCAAAATAGAATCTATGCCACATATGGAGGAGTTTAATGACTTGGGAAACATTTTTCCATATTTTCCTTGTAGGACCTATCTAAATCTTGATTCTATGAATGTTATAAATCCTTCTTACTCGAAAAGTGTCTTAGTGACTCTTTAGCTTCCATTTCTCTCTCTCCTCTCACAATTACTATAAATAGTATCCTTTTTTATCATTGTATTTTACCTCATTCAAGATTTCACTAAGTGAATTTTATGTTTTTTAGTCTTGTACAAGTGTATTTTGCTTAGCTTCACATGTTACTCTTCCTAGTGCCTTGTGTGGATTGAAAGATCTCTTTTGCAAGTCAACAAAAAATGTCTAATGTGTATTATAGTTATAGTGATTAGCTCATTCATTAGTGTTTTTAGAAGACCTATTGTCTGAGTCCTCCTATCCTAAGCTCTCTTCAAGACCCCATGCTTAAAACATTGATGTAGAAGAGTAGTGTTTAATTGAATGAAGTGTATGTGTGGGATTCTCTTTGGTTTCAAGTACACTGTAAGTGGTGTGAGTAGACTATCTATTTGGTGTATCATCTCCCCTATATTAGATTTGTTTTAATTTATCCTTCATTTATCCTTTTCCATTTTCACCCCCAAAAAAGTTAGTATTAGATTTGATCTATAGTGGTACATCAAGGGAACTAGCCCTAATCTAGAGATCCACCTCAAATTTGGGTTACCCATAGCCCTGAGGTGGTTCCATTGTGCCACTTTAATGAGGAGAGACTTATCATCTCCTCAAGGGGTACAATTTCAAGTTACAACATCAAAATTATAAAAAACCTATTTATTTGGGCATGTATTTATATAATAAATAATGAGTGAAGGATGTTGATGTTGCAATGGATTTTATCACTAGATAGAATAAGCGTATAGTGGTGTGTAGGGAATTAAGATTAAAGTCATGGAGGAATTTATATGTGAATCTAAAAGAATGATGTGTGAAGGGGTAAAGTCATATCAAATCTGAACTAAAAATAAAAAAATCCTCCAACATTTCTTCTACAAAAATGAGTTGGTAAAAATGGATAAGAAGGGTTTCCCTTGAGCTGATCTCCCATGATAATGAATAAAATTTTGCCTCTAGGTGATGAGATACCTTACTCTTAAGGGTAAGTATAATTTAATTTTCTCCCACCACTTTTTTTTGTTAAACCATTTCCATGGATATAAAAATAATCTTGTATTTTACCTCTTAAAGTGTTTGAAATGCATAGCACTTACCCACCAAGTTAATGAATCTAACCCTATACTACATCCAGGACTTATATTGTTGTTGGTAAAACATGGTCAAACTTTATAAGGGAGGGAGGTCCCCCTAAGGGGGTCCTTAATTGAGGAGGACTCCTTGGAGGAGGACCCTACCTAAGGATCCTACCACCCTTCTGCCAATACCCCCCGAGCTAGCCTATCCAAAACCCTTGTTGATGAACTTCTACTAAAGTTATTTATCCCTAAACCCAAACTAGTTATTATAGATAAGGGAAGCTCCATGGAGGTCATTAGGAAGGGTAATTTTCTCATTTAAAAAGAAATGAAAAACAATAAAGAGAAGTTAGTTATGTTCAACAATAGGGTGCAAGAAGCTGGATTGAACATGGCTAGTCTCACTCAAGAATGGAATGCCTTGTACTGGCAATCAGACATGACTATCTAGTCTTTTGTCTATTCCATCAAGGATAACTAGACTCCAATTAAATAGCCACTAAATGTGATAGAGACCCCCAACCTAATATCCCTAGCATGACCCCAAATAAGAAAACCCCTCTGTAGGTATAATGACAAAAAATGCCACGTACAATCCTCCCTCAAGATGATGTTGAAGGACCTAGAAATAGGATGGGGGCGAAAGTTTCCAAGAAAAAATGGGGTGTATTTGATAAGATATATGAAGATGAAAATAAACCACTAGAGGGTCCCCTTCCCAATATATTTTTTTTCTATTTTTGTTTCACTACCTAAGGGGTTAACTAGATAGTTTTTGTTATTTTTATTGTTCGGTCTTGGAGGCGTGCTACTTTTTTGTATCACACTTTTATGGTTCCTAGATCCTTGTAAAACCAATTTATTTACCTATTAAATATATATATATATATATAATTTTGTTGAGGTAATTTTATTCACTTCAAAATAAAATAATTTAATTATGTATATACTATGGTGAAATATATGGTAGGTGAATTATATTTATTATTGTGGTAATTTTATTTCTATCAAAATAAAATAATTTATTTACTTTTACTTATAATTATAAGATAATTATAATATATTGTATTTTTCATAGAATGATGAATATTATTATATATTTATAATATATAATAGTACTATATTATATTAAATAATATATTATATTATAGTATAATATAGTTATAAAATATATAATATGATATAATATAATACAATATTGTTATTCTATAATATTATATATTATAGTGTATTATATTATTTCATAATTATATTATATTATAAGATTATATATATAGCATGTATAGATAAATTTATGTAAAATACACTGATGGATATCATTTTTGAGGTATTTATTTCACTAATGTCACAATTCAATATGATATAGGTGCCTCAAAAATATATAGAAATGTATTTTACATGGATTTATCTAATATATGTATGCTATTTGGATAGGTAAATCATAAAACCACATTAGAGCATAATATTTTAAGCTCCTTAGAAATAATTTGGTCAAAATTTTATCATTGAAGGCATAATCAAGGATGCTACATAGAAAGATCAAAGATGTTTCTCAGGATCACCCTTTTCATCATAAAATGTGAACTTAGGTGCAAGAAAACCATTTGTCAATGGGTGAAAATATATATCTAGTGCAAGAGGGTTATGTAAAACCTCTTTTAAATCAATAATATAAAGTGATTTCATAGAATTTTGTTCAATATTTATAACCTTAGTTTACATAATTTTATAGTTTGGACATGACTATGTACCTCTTGGTCTTTAAGTTTGTAAATTTTAAAAGTTACTAAAGGATGTGTACCCATAGTTTTAATGGATTGAGGCATTGAAACTGGTAATTAGGTTGAAGTATTTATGTTTCCCATGTAATATGTGGCAACAGTAGTTTCAAGGAATAAAGGTTTGAGCAGATATCCCATTCCCCCATTAGTAGTATGAAGTAGTGATGTGCCTAAGGGGATGGGGGTTTCTATATAACAAGTTTTATTAACACCTAAGTTTTCACCATCACTAAGTGAGGAAGCCTTAGCTTTATCATGCTTATTGATTTCATCTCTTCTAACATACAAAAATACATTTATTAATCCCTTGTTATTAAGATAAGTAACTAATACTTATTTATCTTCCATTTGAAAATGATTTTTTATTAACATTCTCCATTACTTATAAATGAAATATTTATATTTGAAACAAATATAGCAATCAAAAAATTAGGAAACCCTAAGTTAAATTATGGTTTTACATATAAAAGACACATAGGCTAATTTCACCAAATGTTTAATCCTAAATTGTGATGAGTAAATATAATATAGGGTTAATAATATATAAATGAATAAGAAAAAGGTGATAAATAGATATAGATTAGGCTAATTAATTACAAAATTAGATAAATAATATTCAAAATTTAAATACTAAGATATGATAAAAATAGTAATTACAACTATCGATTGATATAGAAATGAAATGAAAATAAGAATACTTAGTTAGTTTACTATGTGCATGAAAATATAATATGGAACATGATAGAAATAGACTAGATCAATGCCTAGATCAATTTTTATATTTTGTAAATTTGACCTCTATAGCCTCAGACACTTGCATTGACCTCAAATGGTTGAATTGACACTTCTATCTAATTTGGACTCAGGTATCCAATACAAAATACCTACAAAATCTATATGTGTCCACCTATGATATTTTGGTTTTTATCTTTCCTTCACTCTAGTGTGTTTAGATTTGGATAATGGGTTATCACTCCTTATCAAACAACAAAATCTTAATTTTTCATCTTCATAGTGGTTGTGGTAAAAATGGGTTAGTGGGATCATATTGTCCAGCTAACCTCAAAGACCCCTCTATTAGTGGATGTTACCTATATATCCATTACTCTGAAGAGAGACTCAAACCAATGTAGTTATCCCTTACATGTTGGCTTATGTGTGCATAAAGATGAAATATGTGGAAAGCAAGTATAATAATGACCTAACTTGTAATTTGGAAAATATGGCTCATGGAGTGCTCATCAGTAATTCAAAACTATAGATGTGTTTTTCATATGAATAATATGGAAATAGGATAAAATAGGGAAGTTCTTCTTACTTGAATGCTTGATTGAATGCTTTTGGTACATTGTTTTGTGAATTGTTAGGTCTATGCTAGGTGAGAAATGAATGAGAGTTGATTATGTCTATATATCAATCCATTTTAGAAATATTTTATAGTAAATCACTTAGGTTAACCATAAGTATACATTTTATTTGCAAATTTGATGAATTTAGGGAACTAGACACTTGCATTGGAATACCATACTAGCATTGGCATAGGTGTCTAGTTTGGATGCAAGTGCCTAGGAAGTTGGAAAATAGTAACAAGTATAAAACTTGGAGGGACTAAAGATATGTAGGTTTATATCACTCTAATCAAGATATAATCCCTAGGTCATTAGAATAACATTGATCATATTATGAGATACATATTTGGCACAGAAAGATAGTGTATGCAAGCCTTTCAATAGTAGGAAGTTTTAGAAGCTAAAGGTACATCCATGATATGTATTTTCCAAGTGTACAATATTGAGGTTCCATGTAAATCATATTTAATATCTACACCAATATCTATGGATATAATGAATGGATCTAAAGGTTCATTTTGAAGATGTTGGAACATTTTGTTGTGTATGATAGTTTGAGGGATAATATTACCATTTGCATTATAAGATGAGGGATTAAATTTTGATTATTTTTAGGAATGACAATAGGGGTTTGAATTTCCATTTTTAAGATATGATTTTGCATTTAGAGCATTTAATAATTGTTAGTTTTTTGCATAACACTCATTTGTTGAACCATTTGAGCAAGAATTTGAGTTGTATCTATGGGTGGATCTTGATTACTACTAGTACGAGGTGGAATATTGGTGTTTGTAGGAGTATTACAAAGATTAGGAATAAAAATGTTCATTATGGGAGATTTCCCTTTATTAGTGACAATTTCTCTAGTGGTGAAGTAAGGAAGTTTGGATATGGTATTGTTCATGTTAGTATCATATAGATCATCATTTTGAGTGGTGTATACCATGTTACATTTTATTGACCTAGATGATGGTCAGGATTAGTTTCACCATAAGGAGTTATCCTCTTGGGTAGCTAAGGTAGGTAAGAAAGAGGCACCCATGTGAACTCAAAATGGATTGAGACTATCAACAAAGATCATAATAGGTTATTTCATAATGTTAGCAGAGGATCAAGAGGAAATAAGAAATAGAACATGATTAACCACCTACTAAACTCAGTTAGCTACGGTCAAATTAGTTTAAAATATAGGAAGGTATAAATAGTAATATTGAAACTGATAGTATCAACCTAGTCAACTTAGTTTAATAGACAAGTAAAATAGTAGTTTGGAAAACCTATTGAGTTAAGTTGGTCAAACTAGTTAGATAGATAGGAAAAATAACAATGTAAAAACCTATTGGGTCAAGTTGGTCAACCTAGTTAGATAGATAGGTAAAATAGTAGTATATAAAACTAACGGGTCAAGCTAGTTAACCTTATTAGATAGACAAGAAAAAGAGTAGTGTGGGAACCTACATGGTTGAGCTAGTCGACCTAGTTGGGTAGATCAGCAAAAATCATAATTTAAGAACCTATTGGGTTGATTTGTTCAACCTAGTTGGGCATATAAGTAAAAAATATAAATATAATAACTTACTAGGTTGAACTGGTTAACCTATTTGGATAGACAGGAAAAAGAGAAATTTAGAAAACCTACTAGGTTGAGCTAGTTAACCTAGTTGGAATCATAGGAAAAAAATTAACTATTAACTAGATAATGTTGTTTGAAAATAAAGTTAAATAAATATAATATAATAGACTAAATTTATCTTAGTCAAATTAGTTTGTCCAAACACAATAAACTAAGATGACACTAGTCAATTTGGTTTAGTCACACAACATAGAGGTATGTCAACATTGGTCAACATAATATGCAATACAAAAGAGATAAGCAAGCAACAAGCAGAAATAAAGGTATAAAAATAACTAATTATTTAAATATATATTCAAAAATAAGATCAAAAATCTATATTAAAATTATTTTATTGATTTTTAATATCTCAAAGATACTTGCTTTTTCATTAGATAGTGATGGCCCAATGTTTTAGAGTTCTAACTATGGAGCATTAGACCTTTCCCATATCCCACTAAACTTAGTTTCAAGGATAAGTTAGAAGTAACTTCTTAGCTCTAATTTTTAACCAATGTACCACTAGATCAAATGGATGGTTGGATTCTTAGGGTTCAATACAAAGGGATATCCTAAGCATTTCCTAAATATTGTGAGGTACATAGAAACTAAAGACCGTATTTATCTCTATATTATGGATATGAATATTAGGTCAATCCCATCACACCATAATATCTATAAATTATAGACAAGGATAATAAATATAGTATCATTTAGTCCTTCATAATAGTAGTCAATTATTTTTAAAATTATCAATACATAGTTTTTAGGGAAATCAAGACAGAGAAAATAAAGGTAAAAATCAAGTGGCTAAAACCAATTTTGCAATTTTTCAAAGTAAATAAAAATGTATCCAATTTTTTTCAAATTAAAAATGAAATTAATTACTATGAAAATAAAGTGATTTTCCTTGCATATGTTGGAAATAAAACACATAGAACAAGGTCAGTCAAGTTGATCTAATAAAGTAGACATAATAGAACAAAATAAGGTCAATGTTGGTCAACATATTTTTTTGTAAAAACAAGCCCAAAAAAGGTTAGTCAGGTTGACTTAGCTTGTTTGGAAATACAAACAAACATATAACTAAGTCATTTAGGCTGACTTAGTTGATTATGTGATACATTTTTTAGAACAACTAAAAAATTATCAATAATAGAATGGAAATATGAAGTAATGATTAATTTTATTGAAAACATGAATATTAAACATAGAAAAGTGATAAAATTAAAGTACTAAGTTGGTTATAAGGACCCTAAATAAGTTTTACCACGTCAAATTAGTTGGTTGAGTATGAAAGCTAAAAAGTGAAGATATGTAGGCAATGAATAGGTTCAACCATCATGACCTTGTTAACTAGGATTAAAGACTAAAAATTGTAGAAAATGTATAGGATCAACTAGCTTGACCTTGTTTTTTGGGAGTGAAGATAAAAATTTGTATAAATGAACAAGTTTGACTAGCTCAACATTGTTGACTATGACTAAAAACTTGTAGATAGAGAACAAAAATGGATTGACCAATGTGACCTAATTAACTGTAGATCTAGAATCTACACAAAGAAAAAACTAGGTTGACCAGCATGAGCTAGTTGACTATAAAAAAAATTAAATTAAATACAAGGGTCAGATTCAAATTGGGTTCACCAAAATGTATGTAACAAGTTAAGATAGATTTATTACTTAACTTAGTAAATCTAATATCGGACAAGGTAATCAACTAACATCTATTTTAATAATTTGTATATTAGTAGCATGACAAAATTGGATTTACTAAACCTAAATAAGGGAGAACTTATCATAAAACACTAAAGAACACGGTTCCAAATCCTCTAGGAAAATAATGCTATGAAATAACCCCAACTAAGCTATAATACATGAAATAAAACTAACCTAGTGTTATCAAAGCATATAATATAAAAAGGTATGGTTTAAAACACACAAAATAACTAAGGTATCATGGTAGGCAAATGAGGGAATACAACACCTAATGTGAAAGATGTAAAGTAAAGCAAACCCTATAGTTAAACTAAGTTTAAGTATAGAGTTAATTTAAGAAAGGAGTTATACATTCAAAACCTATTACTTTGTGCAATATTTATCAATAAAATAAAATAACAAAAGTGGGAGATATTTACCTTTAAATGAACCTATCTAGTCTCAATCTCTCCCTTGGATAATGGTGTTTTTCAAGAGATTTTTATGGATTTATAAGTATCACATTATAGAAATCAACTCTAGTATAAAATACTCATACTTAAATCCAACACTTCCCATGAGACAAAAAATATTTCCTTTAAGCAAAACTCTAAGCAATGGCTCCTTCAAATGTAGATGTACCAAAATTATGAGCTATAATAATACAAAATTGAATGTTCCTCTCTATTGGATTTAAATGAAGTTTTTATTTATAGAAATTGATAATTATTAAGCCTTCCATAATTTTTTTTGACAAGGTTAGCCCATACAACTCTATTTTGAAAAAAATATTGTTAGGCCTCGAATTAGGTCAACCATGCCAACTCAGTTTCATAACATGTGGTAAAACTTGCACAATAGGGTTGACTAGGCCAACTTAGTAGGAAAATGGGTGTTTTCTTGGTTAGGGGATATTTTTAAATGAGACTTACTAAGGGAGTTGGATAATCAAGATTTGTAATGGGTTTAGGTATGAAAGAGTTAACCAACAATCTTATGAAACACCAATGGTTTACCCACCCCTTTTCCTATCCACCCTTTAAGGCATGCACTCAGGGAGATTAAAACTCAATAGATTCTTACTAGAGATAATTTTTTAGTAAATGATAAAGTTTAAAAATATTGTGTATATAATGTCTGACTATGATGCAAGTTTCTAGTACTTAATAATGACTAGATCTAGATGCAACCAACTTTATTGTTATGAGTTTTATGTTTTTTTACTAGTGTATTTAGATCTAGGATACAAGCTATCACTCTTTTTTTTATTAACAAAATCCTATATATTTACCCTTATTCACCCTTGGAATGAGTTTGCTGAAAAATGGTTTAGTGGACTCATGGTGTTGAATTACCCTAAAGACCCCTCCATAAATGGGCACTCCCTATATATCCAATACTCTAAGGAGGGACTCATGATTATGTATTCATCTCTTGTCTATGATAAAGTGTGTGCACAAGGGTGAAATATACTATATGAATATGCATGTAGTGATCTAGCTTATAATTTGATAAAAATCTCTCATGGGCTACTCATTGAATGCTTCAAATTTGTAATATGACTATTCACATGTTTGATATGAAAATAGGGATGAATAGGGTAGAATAACTTTGTTGTGAAATTGATTGATTTAGGTTTTTTGTATCTTTACTTGGTATTTTATATATGAGGAATGTGAAATATTAAACTTTTATTTATACCATACCTTTTGAAAATATATCATGTTAGGGTTCAATAAGACAAATGGGCCAACCCATAGGTTTTGAATCATTTACAATTTGGATGACTAAAACTTGACACTAGATAAAATATAGACACTGTTGTTTATGATAGTGTCCCCCTATGGTTTGTATTGTTCAGAGGGTTACAAATAGGTACAGATCTGAAATTGATAGTGAAGGATGTTTATCAAGTCTTAAGATTTTTATGTAGTGTGGGAGACTTAAGTCATCAAAATGATATGGATCAGACCAAGAGATAATCATTTAGCCATAATGGGATGGAAAATATGATATTTTTATTAGTAGGGAGGTATATAACTGAAAGGTAGAGCTTTGATTGATATTCATCAAATGTACAAGACTAAGATGCTATAAATATTTAGTTTTAGTATCTTTGAATATGTATCATTTGAATCATGTATCTATCCTATATAAAAGTATAAATTAATCTCATAATAGTAAATTAGAAAATTATATTTATATGTATTTTTTTGTTCATGATATGGATCATAGATCTCATCAAACTTAACAAGCTCAATAAGCACACAAGCACAATAAGCATAATTTTATACAATAAGGCCAAAGGCCTCATATAAGGGACCTGCTCAAATGTTACATAATTAAATATTTCACATACAATGACAAATTAAACACACAAAGGACATAATAATGTTCTAAATAAAGGACATGTTCCAATGTCACATAAAATAAAGGGCCAAGGACCTGTTAGCCAAAAATTGGCTACCTTGAAAGAAAATCATTAAAAAAAATTCACTTGATCTTAACTTTTTTGATATCCATTATGAAGGATTTTTGTTAGTCATTGATGATTTAAGTTGATAGGTAATGTGTCTTCCTTAGCAAATTATATTGTCATTTAGAATAGTCAAGTTGGTAGTTAGTTCAAGTCATGTTGTCTTATAATTAAGTATTCATTCTTTATGGTCTTCATTTTATGTTTAACATTGTTTAAAGTAAGTTTGACAAAGTTAAGGTAAGTGGTAAATCAAATAAATTTGAGGTAATTCCCAAGGAGAAAAGTTGCTAACCCTATAAGGAATAAACATGGTTGAAAATTGGTCAAATGGGTCAAAGAATTAGAACTAGCAAGTAGATCACATTGTTTCTAAAGCTATTTAGAAAGTCTAAGGTAATTTTAACAAGATTAAGGTATTTTATTACTTTAGTATTATAATGCATTTCAATGTGAAAATAACACTTACTATAAAAAAAACAAATATAAAGGTTTTGTCTTTGGAAAGGGGATTTTTAAAATTCATATAACACCTTGGTGATGACATCATGTTTATACCTAGCTATACACTTTCCCTAAAGGTCTTTTATAATTGATTTTCAATGTTAGAATTCATTTGTAACTACCATTTATCATTATCCAATGATAAGTGAAGATTTTTTGAGATAAATACAAGTCAATAATGGTATGAAATGTCTTTTAAGCCTTTTATACATTTATGTAGGTTACAGGAAGGTGAAGAGTCACTAATTTCATCATCTTTAGCAGGTTTAAGAGGTAGAATAGTTAGAATCTTCAGAAAAACATGATTTTGGTTGTTTTTGTAGAGGGTTTATGATGTTTGAAAATTTAAAACTCTCAAAAAGGTCCCCATGGTCTTCTCAGACCTAAATCCATGTAGGAAGTGGAGATACAGAGCCAAATAGTTCAAAAACCCATCCTATTTCTCTAGCAGTCTTCTTGGTAGCTTAAGAAGGGCCACTAGTTTGCATTTGGTACTTTAATGAGTGAGATATTTTGAGTCCAATATATTATTAATATAAGGGGACCCTAATTCCCTTCCACTTGTGGCATTGTTTTCTTAGTTAATCCCTTTAACTTTATTGATAATCATTAAGAAGTTAAGGGGCCAAAAAAAGATTCAAACCCCACTAAGGTCATTTTTCATCAAGTATGGAGTTTTGAGTTCAGGTGAATGGATGAAAATAATTATGAATGGTATATTGAGCACTTATTATAACCCTAAAATATCATTTCTTTTCATTTTTATTCATTATCATGTTTGGTAACCTTGTTTTGGCTAGTTTAGATATAACAATCTTATTTGTAGAGAAGTTATGGATTATCTTATGCAGTGAATTAGTGAAATGAATTTTCCATAGTGAATTTGATTTATTAAAGGTATATAATACTCATATAAAACATAAATGGGTGAAAAAATTAAAGATAAGATATTATAATATCTTTCTTTAAGCCCCTATCTAAAGAAGTACTATGAGCCTATAGGTGTGAAGCCCTGTAGGTCACTATTAGCATAATTTTTTTGTCTTAATGACATAAAATTCATATTATTAATCCTTCATGATTTTTATTTAATCATACTAAAACATTTTTTTTATCTCAAACTTCATTTTACCTTGCAACTCAAATGGATTGTATGTTTAAGTGGGATTGTGTAAGTCCAAAAGAAAGATTGTGAGGGATATGAATGGATATTAAAGGTGAATTGAGCACATAAGGGGAATGAAAAGGAATAGGTTTAATTGTAATTAATATCCCACCAGTGGTCATCCTAATCTTAAGGAAGACTAAACATAGAAAATGAAAGGGTTTGACGTAGCTGACTACCTACATGCCTGTTTGTAAGTAGAGAGAAAAAGAGGCATGTCTATGTTGATGGTAGAGAGAAATAAGTATATAAATAAGTCATATATAACATTAAAAAAAATCCAATATATTTTTAAAAAATCCAAAGTTCCTAGAGTTCCAAAAAATGGTAAATCTCCACACTTGTAGTCAAGGAGCCAAATTGAAGACATGTAGGCATGTGTTTAGATTTTAAAGACAATATGTAGTATTATTTTGAGAAAAAAGTATTAGAGGGTAAAAAATTATTTTTTAATAAATTAAAATTAAGATAATACCACCCTAGGAAGTATAATATATCTTAGATAATCTCAAATTATCATCTACAACCAAGAGACCTAGGTGACTGGATATAGGCCTGTAACGTGCAAAGATGAAGAAAGTTATCATATAATGTTGTGAAAAGAGGTATAGAAAAGTTTTATATGAATTTAAAATAAAATTTAAAATTATTTAAAAATTATAATAAGGTATTTACATATTTTCAAATGGGATTGGATATTTTTATAGAGGTTAATAAGAATGTTTAGGCCTAAAAGGCCTAAATAACCAAACATAGGCCTACCTGCAAAATGATTGAGTGATCATGAAAAATGAATTAAAATTGAATATAATGGAATAATAAAATATTAAGGGAAATTATAGTTTCAAATAATATCCTCAAATCAAATAAAATCACTTCCAATGTAAACCCAGTCCAATGACTAAACAATAAGTATCTACATGTCAGATTGCAACCTACAAATATGTGCTTAGTTTAATGAAGACATGAACAAGTTTGGTATTGATATGGGTATATATATTTTGGAGATATGTATGAGGTCCTGATATAATCCTATAAAATAATTTTAACCTATGAAAAATTAAGATAACCTCAATGAAAGACATTAGGGCTAGAAGGTCAAATTGGCTCTCAAACCCTCATGTGTACTCAGATTAGACTCTAAGACATTTTATAAGACAAATGACTTGGATAAGTGTTTTAATATGTCATGGAGGGTTTATTATACCTATTATAACCTTTTTAAAATAAAAAAATAAAATTTTAATTACATTTTGAGACAAAACACTCATTCAACCTTCTGAAGTAAGCCTAAACAATCAAAAATGGCCATTTTCATCATGTGGGAAGTAACACCAGTCAATGCATGAGACCCTAAGACTATTGGAGAAGGATGAGGATGTTTTATAATATTTATTATTAGAATTTTTTCTTGTGTTATGCTTCTAATTTGGCCTATCAAGGCCAAATACCAACCCATAAAATTCAAAACTTTTCCTGGTACCGCTATAAACCTTGTTCAATGGTAATTCTCCTTGTAAAACTTGGTATTTTGCATCAAAATTAGATTTTATTATCTTAAAAAGGATTAATTTATATTTAAAAATTTCCAATACACCTTTAAATCTATTCAATTACATGACATTAGCCTAAGTCCAAAATTGCATACTTTAAAAAGATCTTTTAATGTGTTTTTAATCTTAAAAGGGGTCCAAAAAGGCTCCCACATGCCAAATTTGGCCCTAAATAGGATGTAAAAGGTTTATTTATTGTTTTAATCATGTAAAATACTCGTTTATCTCTCCTTAATGCATTAACTTTGGTGGTGGAGGTCTTAACTTGAGAATAAAAGGTAAATAAAAGCTTTTTCAATGCATATTTACAAGAATAGTATGGACTTATACGGAATTCCATACACATGAGGTCTAAATTAGGATCAAGCAGACATGACAAATATTATCTAATATTTTCATGTAAATTTGATGCAATACAAGCCCAAAAATGGTCATCTTTAGATAATTGGCTAGTTTGCACATAGAGATTACCTTACAGGTTTAATGATGGTATGGTTAGGAGAGAGAAGATACAAGTCTAAATTTTTGGATAAAGAAAGTAAACTTAGAGGTTCCTAATGTATAAATTTTTTATATAATTTTTATCTTCTCCCTTATGAATTATCCATTCAAATTTAGGCTAAATTTTATAGTTTTGTATCCATGAAGGCAACTGATTTTCTATAATTTCTCTTCACCAGGGGAACATTTTAAGAAAATTCAAGTTTTTAGAGATTATTTTTAACCTAATACACCTTTTAATGGCCTATTTCATTCATTTTCCAAACATATGAAGGCAAAAAAAATCTCATAAAGATAAGGAGTGTAATCTGCAGTTTGACATGCTTCTAAGGAGAAATTGTACGATCTAGGGAAGAGAGAAGGTTTTAAAGATTTCTTGGTTTCCTCTATGGCATGTATTTACTTCAAGTTATCATGTTTGAAAATAATTTTTATAAATAATTATACAAATATTCATGTCTTATCTCATCATTGTGCTCTGAAAACATCTCAAAAGGCCTATTTATCAAACTTAAAGGAAGATTAGCATATTTTGAGGTTTTTACAAAAACATATGTTTCATTTTCATCCTATTATCCTTGTCCAAGGGCATAAAAATTGATATGATGTAAGGATGATATGTTCATTTGTGTATAATAATCTTCATCTTGGTCTTAACATGCTCCTTCATACCCCTTTCCATCTCCACTTTTTTCATCCCCATATCATTGTCCTTTCACTATGTCTTGTGCTTCTTTCACCCTCCATTCATGTGTTCCCAACATATTTCATCCTCACCACCCTTCCACCAATATACATTACATGTTTTCATTTATATATATATCTAAGGGTTAATAAAATACCATAACAAGCATGAAAATGAGGTATGCAAACCTTGAAGAATCAAACTATAGTCAAGAAGAAGCACTTACAACAGTACACCACAACTAAGGGTTTGTCATAAAGGTGCAATGAGGATAAAGGTGAGAGATACCTTATTTAATTCCTATTCATATCAATAAATCACTATCATGATAATGAAATAGGATGCAAGTCATCATGAACATGAATAAGAGGACATATGCACCAAGCAAAAAATATATACAACATAAGGACAATGACCTACAACCATGATGGTAGTGGATGAGATCAAGACCAAGTCTATTTTAAAGAAAGAACATGAAAGGAGAAGATAAATTCAAGGTCTAGTTTCAAAGGAGTGACAAAATTTGAATAGATTTATAGGACTTTTTGAGTTCCTCCAAAGCCTATAATGGCCACAATCCATATAGATGGTACATGTAGCAGTCATCTATAATGATCAAGGTCATAGTTCATATAATATTTTGAAAAGACATTAATATATGAGTGAAGGTAGGAATTTATCCTATAATATGTTCTTTTTTCAATATGACCTTATTGACATCATAATTAATAATATCTAGCCATTAATAAGGACATACAGTGCCTAAAAAGACACCTATAGACCTACTCTCATGCCACCACCTATAGTGAGATATTCAAGGCTTAAAGAGACTCTATTGGAATTGATGCATAGTTAAGTATGAATAGTGAGATGATTAATCTCCAAAGAGATCTAAATCAAGGATGCATTGAAGTTCAAATAGGGATTCTATTGAGGAGAAAATGGACCTACAGCCAATCCCTTAGGGTAAGCTATAGGCAAGGGTGAAGAATAGGCTCTTAAGGAGACTTTCACGAATGAATATCTTCATGAAGGGTATGGAGTTTAGATCATCATGATGAGAGATAAAAGGATATTGTATTCTTGGTTCACACTCTTAAGGCACAAAATACCCTATTCATAGTTTATACAACATGCTACAATCATAATATAGTCTTCTTATGAGAGATAAGTGATTGGTCTTTGATAGGTTTGGTTATGATAATGAGGTTTAGGTAAAGATGAGGAGTCAAAGAAGGTTTTCAATCCAAGTGAGATCTCATTTCAGGTCATAAACACTAAATTACACGCATGCTCTCAATCAAGGTTCCTATAGACACTTACAAGCCTATATTAAGGCTACATCAGTCAAATTTTATATGCCTTCAAGACTTATGGAGAATGACCATTAAAATGCATGGATGAACACTGTAATGAGTGACCTAAAATTAAAGCTCAAAAGGGATATATTTAAGCCTTGAATATGTCTAAATAACACTAAAATTCACCTAGAGGCTTGCTTTTTAAGTCATTACCTACAGTGATAAAGGTTTTTTAATGCCAAAGAGACCTATAAAGGTGATGAGAACCTAAAACACTACCAAGTCCATAAATACTATGAGTACTTGTTAACCTAAATCAAGAGTTTAAATAATATGTAAATATAATTCAAGAAACATCAAGAATGAGCTAGAAGATACCTACAGTCAACCCAATTTGACAACCTATAGCCAGGTAAGTGAGCATGCTAAATGGAGACCTTAAAAAGAGTATAGATCACTTCAAGGATAATGTGAGGTTGAAGAAATCATTGTGACATGGTCATAACTCATAATCACTTTGTGTATGTTCATGACTCATAAACACTTTGTGTGGGCATATCATCATCACTCTCATATCCCCCAGTCCATACAAGCATGAAAAGTACAGTTAAGAACCTAAATAGAAGGTATGTGATCAAAAGAAGAGATAGTGGATTATAGAAGAGTTTATGCTTAAAAAGAGAAAGTGACATGTAGGATCAATAAAAATGAAGAAGGGAGAGACTGAAAGTATTGTTTGACATTCAAGAACACAATCGAAGTCAGCATTCCATCCCCTGGAGTTGCTTAAGAAACCCTAAAAAGGTTGACAACCAATAGTAATCATTATAGGTCTTGCCTTTATTAATTTTATAAGATATTATTATGTTTGATAAGGTTTAAAATATCATGAATAATTATCAAAAGGGATAAATGAGGGTTTCAATTATGAACACAGTTAGTTTCATCTAAAAACACCACCTACAGTCTCCTTAAGATAGTAGGCCTATCATCAAAAGGTCAAAAGGTGGTTCTAGAGATAGTGGTTCATCTTGAGAAGTTTCATGATGGTGATAGGTGGACTTAAGTAGGTTCAAATCATGTTAGTGTATATTTTCAAATATATCTACAGTCATATCCTCTCAAACACACACCAACAACTATATCAAACATAGTCATATGTTCAAGTTGGCAATTAGTATGTAAATAAAGCATTTTAAAGTAGTTTCATGATTAAAATCCATAATAAAGGGAGAAATAATGTTTTGAGATCATAAATAAGCATAAAAATGTTTTAAATTGCATCATATACTACCAAAATTCAAACCCTAACACCATATATAGCCACTTAAGGGTAGGCTACCTATAAGTTGGTAAGAGAAGATAGGAACACAGTGGTACATATAAGTCTCTTGATCATGAATGGTATATTGAGGTAGTAAAGGATGAATTAATATTTCATATAAATTATAAAACACCATAAATTTTTCAACATGGTCAAGCCCTACAGGCCTATTATATGGAAGGTGACTGTGTGAGGCCTAAAGACCTTGTTTGAGGAGGTAAAAAGTAACATAAGTGACATGGAATATTAAGGGTAGTCATTATGAGTAATAAGGACTAAAATGAGTATTTTTATGACCTTAATAAAATATTATAAAGATTTCTCAGAACCCAAACACCATGGTAAAACACTAAAATACAATCACAGTCAAACACATGAACCTGTCTTGAGAGAAATGACAAGTTTGGGGCACCTACACATGAAATTAAGACTTGAAAATTAGAACACATGGTCATCATGACTTGAATATTCCATATAATTATAAACACCATTTCATAAGTGGAATTTATCACCATTTTGACACATTTCCCTACATGTATCAAAGCAATCATAATGGAGCTCCAAGAGGTTCTTATGGTTTTTAAGGTGCAACAGAGGTTTATAAGTTCATTAAAGTGTTTGAAATTCATGGGATTATGTTAATACATATTCATAAGACATTTTAGTAGTGTCTAATCTCCAAATTATATGAGTAATCTCCCTTGAGGGTTAAATCAATCAAGCAAACCTATAACTCCAAAAGACATTTTTTGACCTATCAAACAAGATGAAACCTATAGAATAATTTTAAGACATGGTAAAATAACCATGATTATTATTTAAAATAATTATAATAAATGGAGTGGTTATATTAATCCATAAGGAGAAATTTGAATTATGTAGTTACAGACACCCTTTCAAACCACCTGATCAAGTGTTCATATCTTTCACCACATGAAGAGTTTGGCCAAAAAATCTTATAATGATTTGAGGACCCATATTAAATTATAATTCATGAACAATTTAGGTTGGTTTAGGTGATTTTATTTATGAATAATCGTTAAGAGCGTAAGCATGTCTAGAATGCTTGCAAATCCTATAGGTAAATTTCCTTTACATGCTATATTTTCATACCTTTTGCATGGGAATCCAATATTCTCAAGAAAGTTGAGGGGGTATTTATAATACACATTTATGTCAAGAAGTTTTTATTTTGAGGATAATACCTTATGAATCATCATTAAGAATATCTAGTTCCAAAACCTTCCCAAACACTCATAGTGACCAATTTTAAGAAAAGTTGATTTTTTTGCCATTAAAACCCCATGGATCAACCTAAACCCAAAAAAAATGAATTAAAATTAGAGAGGATCCCATCAATTATAATTTTTTGTATGGAATTGTATGAATCAGGGCAAAAATCAAGTTTTTGATAGGAAAAAGCATAAAAGATGATGTACAATGAAGTTTACATGAAATAAAAGTCATGGAGATTGAATAATGAGACTTGTTATTCATCTTAAAATCATAATTTTGTCATAAATATTCTTGAAAGTGCCCTTACCAGCTCATCCAAAATAGCCACTCTATAGGAAAATGAATCATAATTGACCTAGTCAACCATGGTGACTAAGTAACAAGAGATTCTTCATCAGGATCACCTATCTCATAATTTTAAGAGTTTTTGCAAGTCTAATACTCATTTTATTATCATGTTTCATGGTTTTATTTTAGGTTCTAGTAGAGTTCAAGTGTAATAAGTAGGCTATTAGGCCTAATTGGCCTAGTAGGCCTATTTCGTCAAACTTTTGAGTTGAAAAATGCCATTAAAAGGCTATATTTAAGTTCATATGTAATTTTCACATTGAATATCTGCCCTTAATGTGGAATTATTATGTTCCATTTCATGCAAGGATATAATAAGAAGCAGTTAACTAGCCTTAAGAGCCTATTACTCTAAGTTAACTAGTCATGAGTTAACTTTCAATCCATGCACATTCCGTGATCTTCATGAAAGAAGGACATTCACATACTCTTGAACTCACTTAAAATTGGAGTTATCAACCAACATGTGGCATATCATTCATAAAAATAATATTTAACAAATCAAGAAGGGTCCACCATCTTTCTAATGCTAAAAGGAAGATCATGCAATATTTTCAACAAAAAGAGATATCATGAAGGTTATTGTTATCAAATTTGAATTGAGTTAATATGGATTTGACCTCTTTTATCTCTTTCTTTCCAATATCTTGGATTTTTACTATCTTTAGACTTCTATATATTCAGGATTTCAAGCTAATTTTAGGATCCCTCTCTTGGGCATGACTAGACTCTACCAAGATTGAGCTTTGTAACCTTCTGAGATAATAAAATGACTATTTTCTTATTTTCATATTCGGGTATAGTGTGTTTATGTTAGTTTATTTGAACATGTGGTAGTATTTTCTCCCTTGTCAGGTTCCTGATCTCACCTAGCTACTAGTATGCTAAATTATGTAGGTCATGTTTAATGTTTAATGCCATTTAACTAAGTTAATAGTGGATATAATTGACTAGTTAGTGTCTTGAATTAGGCATATTCCATCATTTCTGTAACATGCTTTGATCACCTAATAAAACCTCTATATGAAATACTATTGTATACGAATCATTTGAAATTATAGATTCAACTATTTACTTGTCTTATCAGTGTTTTAGGAGCTCAAATAGAGTGGATGAATCAGTAATATAGGTGTATCACCAATATTAGAATAGGATTTCCCTTTTAGTTTCCTTCTAACCCTTTTCATCCTAAAAATTATTAGTTTAGTAAGTAGAGCATAAGTGATACATCAAAGGAGCTAGCCTCAGCAAAATCTAAAGGTATGATCTAAGAGCAAGTGTTCCACACCTTATATCATTCCATTATTAGTCCAAGTGTGAAGGATTTTTAGATAAATCTATCTACCTTCAAGCAAGGTGTTATTTGAGTTTTTAATAGGTTAATCCCTTGAACTTTATGAACTATCTTTAAGACCCCAAATGTGCTTAAACCCTACCTAAACCCTCTAAAGAAAGTTGATGGTTGAGATGGAATTCTTAAATGATCCAAGTTTGATTTAAATGACCTAGAAACTTATTATTTGATACCTACACACTTCTAGGAACTTGAAAAATTCACTTTCATGGTACATGTGAGGCACTTTTGTACAAACTTTGGCCTAAAAATGACTGTTACATACCTATGAAGGTAGGTTTTGATAATTTCTCATGAAGTGTAATTAAATATATATCTAATGGAGTATATTTAAGTCATATTTGACCTCAAGAATGAATTAAAGAGTTTTATAATGCCTCATGAAGAAGCTTACAATGATGGTAACACCACTTGAAAGTTTCAAGACACATGAGGGTAAGCAACATGAAATAAAGAGTCTCTATCAGACCTAATACACCTATGCTACATTATTGAAGATGTTTTTTATCTTGAAAAAATATATAAGGAATATTAAAGGGTGGCATAGATGTATTAAACTTATGATATTGGTCTCAAATAAAGAACTAGGCCTAAGATGGCAAGATGGTCTTATTTTTAATTCCTCATTTTAATTAAGCAAGTTTCTAAACCAAATTTGTAGGTCCCTATCATTTTGAAGAAGCATGAAAATTGATCCTAAACTCCACCAAAATTAGAACCATTGAGAGGCCTAGAATGGCATGGAGTTTGCTTCATGAATCAAAGATGACATGTGTCAAGTTTTCAAAGTTTTAACTTCTCCTTCAAGAATTACATTGTAACTCTTTAAAAAAGATCTCCTATGCCACTTGGTGAAGTTCCTCATCAATTTAATATAACACATGCAAATTATATGGATGAAACTAATATTATACTCTCTTCCATTTAGAATTTTAATATACTTTTGGTGGATGACACTTGTCTATGAATCCCTTATGCCTCTCTTTCTCTCTGTTTCTCACATTCTCCTACATATGCTACCTTGAATGGCTTGTTTTGGATCATTTGGATAAGTATGGTGAATCCATACTCAGCTAACCACTTGTATTATTCCTTTTAATATTGAATAAGGTTTATTATTACCTTCTCATATGCTTTCAACTAGTGTACTTATGTGATTTTTGATGAATGCTAGTACTAGTGCTTTTACTCTCTCTCATTTATACTCTCTTATCTCTTTACAAGTATATTGTCTTATTGTAGGTCACATGGTGAGTTTAAGGTAGATTTAAATGGTTTATAAGTATATTTCAATCATTATTGTCCTTATTATATCTTTTGATTATTTCCCTCGTTTAATGTATTGTCTATGACCTCTATGTTGAAACACTCATGCTTCAAGGTCCTTATTGAGTAGTGTGAATAGATTTAGGCCTAGTTCATGTTATTAGTGCATGATGGTCAAGTGTATGGTGTTAATTTGGTGCATCACCTCCCTATATTATATTATTTTTAGTTATCTCTAACCCTTTCCCTAGCAATAGATAGGTCTAGTAGTAGGTCAGGGTGATATCATCAAGTGAGATAACTTTATCTAGAGATTCCCTTCACTGATTAGTCCACCCATAGACTAGATGTGTCTCCATGCTATCACTTAAGTGAGGAGTCTTGAAAAACCTCTTTAAGGGTAAAAATTTTGGTGATAATAAGACCATAAATAATTAATCTATTCAAATGTCACACATACCAAATGAGAGTGCATAGAGTTGTTCAAGTAAAATGCACATAAGGTCCAATGGCCATACACAATAAATAATTAAGATCTAATTTATTGTGTATAATTAATAGCATTATTGAAGCATAAAACTAGTAACATAGTATACAACATGTATAAGTAATGTAATCATATCTTAAAAAATAACTTATTCACGTACGTAATGTATGATAAATATTTTAGTAAGACATTTGTAAAAAGTGTGTCTAGCTTAGTTGTATAGGAATCATAGAATGGTAACACTTATAAATATTATAAACTATGGAAATTATACACCTAGTTGAGTAATTATTTTGGGTAGATGCAAGTCCAACATCTTATTCGATGTAAATTCTATATGTCTTGATCAAAATTTGGGAAACTAGGAGCTAATTTCATAAATTTGACAAATTTTTGCATAAAATCAAAATGCTAAAAATATGTAATAAATGATACAAAATAATTTATAACTTTTTAAAATTATAAATATAGTAAAAATTTAAAGTACCAATAAATTCAACTTAGGATAACTTAGAATAAAACTAATTGTATGGTTGTATTAACTAACTATGGATCCAAAATAGGGTTTTTCTAGATCTCTAGACAGGTCACTAGATATAGAAAAGGGCATAATGTGTTTGTGTCCTTAGGGAGTGATAACAGACTATAAGTTTTATATCTCTAAAAATTATGTGATAAGTTCACCTTCAACTATGTGTTCTATTTGCCTATGTAGAGCCTTTGATCCATCACAAAAATAATTAAATATCTTCTCCTTCACTTATAACCCTAACTAAATAAACCAAGAGGTAAAATATATTCATGATGTAAAAATGGGTTAGTGGTTTAAGTTTTTATTAACATCAATACCCCCTATGTTGAACATTGCCTAATACCAATACTCTAAAGAGGGATCAAACTCCATGTAGTTCTCCCATGCTATAGTGGTGTGTGTAAAAGACTAGTATAAAAATAATAAATATTGGTGAAATCCTAATGTGATTAAGTGTTTCAAAAATTAATTATGACCTTGGAAGTGAATTCAGACTTAGATTTGGGATTTTTGGGTTGTGTGGAATTTAAATTGGGAAAATATTTGTTTTTTCTCAATGTTTAGTTAGATGTTTTAGTGATTTTTCATGTGTGATCCCATTTGTATAAAATGGTTTTAAATATGGATTTATAGTGATATTTTGGAAATTAATTTTGATGAGGATTGATAAATTTTTAGCATAAATCATTACATGAATTTAAATTTGAGAAACTAGCCATTATTTGATGGGAAGATACTATTGGTAAAACTAGACATTATTTGGAAGCGATATTATTCAAATAAGGAGGCCTTATTCGGAGGGTGAGAATAACTAAATTGAAAGTGGGTTCAATCTCAAAGTGAGTTTGGGTTACTTAAAATGTTAGATAAGACTCTTTTGAGATAACCAGTTTCTTGTGGGAATGGGTGATCCATAATATGAGTTAAGGAAGAGTGGTCAAGGATCATGAAATGAGGCATGATATAAATACATCAAAAGAGAGGTCATGAGTGCACTATTTTATAAATAAATAATTTATGTGTATAAATTCTCCCCAAATTTATTCTAGTAATGCATCAAAATTTAAAGTACTAAAGTAAAAGGAAAAGTGTGTACCTAAACTTACCTCTAAAGAATAGTCTTGAATTTAAGCCATAACATTAAATTGTGTTTCATACGATCCTAAAATGAAACATGTATAAATTAGTTCTTACTTAAGAATGAAATTTGAAACTAAAATAAAATATAATTATAGATCTAATAACAAGGAAATAATACACCTGATTGAGTAAATGAACCATTGTGTTTCATAGTGTAAAAAATGGTGACTCTAGAGGGTAGGACCCTTAGAGATTTCATTTTCAATGGAAATATTGGATTGGACTATGTATTACTAAATCCTCATTGATAGGAAATGTGTACTTAAGAACTCAAAGACCTACTTAACTCCATCATTTCATAGCTAAAGTAGTAATGTAACTTGGAATCCTTATATGAATTTTAATGAATCATTATGGTCTTAAAACTAGTACAAAAAAGGTGAATCAACCATGTAGATGGAATAAGATTCATTCTAATGTAAAACTAGTGAAAAATAAGTACAATCTAGGTATAGTGTTTATAGCATGGATAATGATAAACTAACTACCCCATATTATGGTATTGATAAGGGTAATAGTATTCTGAAGTATATGGATATATAAACTAACTACCCCATATTATGGTATTGATTGTTTTGATTTCTCTTATGTAATATGTATTAGATCATTTGATTTTACCATTATTCCATTACTTTTATTTTTTTAATATGTAGACACTAAAATTTAATCAATAAATTATTGACAATGCTTTTCCTTGACATCTTTACCTTGCTTGGTTAATTCGTCATTATGATAACCCATAATCTATAAAGAAGCTTTCAAAATCTCATAATTATTGTGCATACCTCCAATAATTACCTATTATGTCCCTATTTATCCCTAATAATCATATACTTCACTATCACTTTCATTTTAGAAGCCTCTATCCCTTATGAATAAAATCACACTATCATATAAGGACACATTACATCCTTATCCTATAGTACGACTTTGTCCATAGTGCTCTAATGGTCATCTTTTCAAAATGACATGATTCAAAATGAATCTCATATATAAACCAAAAAGGTTAGTTATTAGAAAATTTTGAAAGACTAGTTTATAAAGTCACAACAAGGATCACACTTGAAACCCTTGGGTATTCTATATAGCACTCTTTTACAAAGGCAATTTTAAAAATAGATTTCTATTCAGCAAAGAGCCCTACTGAATGTTTTTTCATTATTATAGTTATTGGACAAGTTAACATTTTTTTATTGTAGGTTGATGACATTCCTTTGTCAAACATTTTATTAAAAAAAATAGTTACATCCACATGATTTTCCCTAAATGGATAATTAAATTAGACTAAGGTTCACTTGGACTATGTAAGCAGTATTCAATCAATAAGGGGTTTTTTGATGATAGCTCAAGCATATCCCACATCCCCACTTTTTACCTCTTTTGCATTTGATATATTTTTTTACTTGTGTAGTCTAGGGTTTTTATTTTTTAGGTCATCTATGCATGTAAACAAGCTCCACACATAATCATAGAATATACTGGTAGGGGTAAATAATCCCAAATTTTTAGATCTAATGCATAGTCTACTTGGATAAAGCCATAGTAGTACACATGACACAATATAACCTTATCCACCTCTTGTGTCCTTGTCCTAGAATTTAATGAATCATTATTTTCAATTAAATATATTTTTTCAAGTTATTAAGATATAGTCAATGAATTAATAACACATATTGAAATAAATCAATTTTAAGGACATCTCTCTAACACTAATCCTAGTTTTTATTTTTAGTAATTTATAATTTTTATAAATTCTATAGATTTCTATATTTACTATATTTTGTATTATTTAACTTCTTAAATTAGATTTTAATAGTTTATAATTTAAGTTATATTTAATTATTTATTCTAATTAATTATAGTGTAAAATTTTTGGTGAACCTGTAATTCATTTTGGACACTACTTGTTGCTTGTTGATTTTTATTATAGGGTTTTGATTTAATTATGTAAATTCTTGATTGAAATAATGCAGTCCTCAACCTTGGATATTATCCATAACATAATGATTCATCTTTTTCAATCTTGGAGTAATCCAACACTAAATTTTTTTATCTTGTCACCTTAGATAAATACTAACACAAAGGCTCTTTATTTCAACCTTGGATTGAATTTTGTTGTCTCATATACAAAAAATATTTCATTTTTTTTTCTTTTCACTTTATTTTCCATTTTCTTTTGATTGTTTTAGAAATTGTGTTCTGATAGTTTTAAAACAACATAGCTACTATCGTGAAAGGCTATGTAGTGTTCTATTTATAGACATCATGGAATGAAAGGTTTTACCCCAATATTAATACCCATAGTATAGAGCTAAACATGGAATTTAGTTTCCACTTACCTCATGTTGTATCACAAATACTTAGGATCCTTTTTTTACACCAATAATAAACCTATTTTATCTATCATATTTATGGTGCACTTGAGATAAGTATATCATAAAGAGAATTTACTCTCAATTTACCCTCAAAACTAAGTTTTGTGGGCTACATGCATGGTTATACCTTTGTAGTTAGTGCTCCAAAATATTGGGTTGACACTAATCAATGATGAGCAAGTATAACTGAGAGCCTACAAAACATTCAAACCTTTCCTAGATCACCCTTTATCCTCAAAATTTTCTTGGATTGTCTTCTTACATATTATATTTTATTGATTCATCTTGTATACATATTCATAATTCCTTTTATTATTTGTATAAACTAGCTAATATGTTTATTTGTCCTTTTTTTACATTACAATGGTTTTAACAAAATAATCTCTCTAAAATATATTACATCTAATTTTGGACATTATTTTTAATATTATATCCCATTTAATTATGTTAGTAATTATATACAAACATAGTTAACAAATTAATTTAATCAAGAAATTAAATCACCCCTTAAGGACTCATATACTCTTTTTACTACCTATTATGCTCAAATTACCTCTTTTCCTTCTTCCTATAAACCCTTTCTTCCTATGGATCTAATATAGACAAAATTACAATTATTTGGGGAGAATATCTTTCATTTACTTTAGCCAACATTATAATTAGAGTCCTTGGTTATAAGTAAGAGTCTATCCCTTGTGGAGAAAGTCATGATATGCTATGTCATGATATCATACCCTTCTCTTCCAATACTTGTAATATTTAGTCTAAGTTAATTCCTATCATAGATAGACATAAAAGATCTTTTTCCTATATTTTATGCTTCCCTCTACTCACCTTGAATATAACCCTATTATAATCTCTCCCATACCCCTCATCATCCACAACTTATCTTACACTCTCACATCCATGTTGTTCAAACTAGATGAGGATGAGCTCCATTAATTACCCAACCTCAAGTACCTGTTACCAATATTCCTCCTCCACAAACTTTGATACAAGATACCCAACCTAAAGTGTATGATCTCATTGATAAATTATATAATACACCAACTAATATCTCTCGTCTATAATTAATATAAAAGGAAACATATTATAAGGATAAAATATATGTAATTTTGTGAGATACTTTTGTTCTTGTAAACAAAACCAACCTCATTTGATTGTATTATTAACATAATAATATATATTGATAACATTATTTCCTTTAACATATAATATTTACCTTCATAACACATCATTCATAATAATCTTCCACTATTCATTCAAGTTCAAATTCATGAAATTTTGATTAAGAGAGCAATAATATATATTTGTTTTAGAATCAACATTTGTAGTTATAAATTCATTCAACAATTGGGTGTCAATTAAAGAAATATTGAATTTTTTGAGCAACCTATATATAAATTTGATAATACTTCAACATTAAGAATGAGAGATACCACTTTCAATATCATGGTATGTCTTAAAGTAGTCTGTATTGTTTTCCTAGTTGTTGAGGATCAATTACAAGGCTAACATATGTTGTCTTACTCTTCTCAACTACCTTAAATATGACACACAACATCTCCATAAAGTTGTAGGTCCCAAGTATTGTGTTGGATCTATTGCACTACAAATCACATTGGGTCATAATTCATGTTCTAAATTATTCCATATTTATGCTACTTTATAAAAATATAATGTTATTTTTGGAATATCATGGAAACAATTAATGAGATCCACCCTCAGTACTAATTAATATGCACTCATATTTCATCATGTTTGTGAAATAGTTAATATTTATAAGGAGGGCACAGTCACAATCCAATAGAACATTGATAAGCATATCTCAATAAAAGGATTTAAAGAAAATATGACACACTCTAAGGAAACACAAAGTTTTACACATGGGAAGCCTATTTAAATAGGGGTATTATCAAAATGCAAATCATTCACATACACACTTTATACAAGTACTCCATGGGATCTTTCTTCAAACCAAATAATTAGTTAGTATACTTGTTTAATACCTACTGGAACATAACTTATCTTTTCCTTGATTTTTTTATTTATTCCTTTGCACCTACTCCATTCCTTATTCTAGCCCTTGGCTATATTCTAATTATTGGGGAATCTCACTTTCTTTCATCCTTGCCTTGTTTTGGTTTCACATTTTGTTGAAGGTTGTTTTTACTCCTCTTCTTCCTTTTCAACATCTTGTTGTTTTGTTTTTTGTAAATTTCTCAAATTTCATTTATGCATGATTTATTTTCCAAATATATAAAAATATATATAAAAACATTCATATATGATAAAATGTATAAATCCATCAAAATATTTTCCAAAAAAATCAAAATCAAAACCAAGACCTGGAGACATAAATTCATGTTGTTGGATTATCTTTTTTCATATTTCATATATTATATTATTCAGTACATAACATATTTCATTACAATTTTAAATACATAATTCTTCTCACAAAGTATCTAAGTGTGCAACAAGACACATTCATAAATAAAAAACAAATATTCATACATATAAGAAATTATCCTGACAAAAAACCTTGCATACAATCAACCAAGATAATAACATAGTAGTCAAAGAATAGGGCATTGTGTCTTTATCCTCTACTACATTCCTATCCCTGTGCATTTTTTAATTTTGTTTCAAATTTAAACATGGTCATAGATACTTCTTCTATATATTTTGATCATAGAGAATAAATCACACATAGATGTCATTCATACTTCAATATTAAGGCATATTTTTCATGATTTTGATGATGGGATAACTTTCTACTCAACATCCTTGCTTATTTGGGGGTATATCCTTATTTTATATGAACACTCTTATAGGTTTTATTCATCCAAAACCTATTTTACATGTTGAGATATAACAAAAATATATGTCCCTTTTTCATTCATATTTTACATGTCCCATGATTAATATGTTATTTTCTAAACATGAACATAGATACATATGCTCAAAATTTGTCACATTCATTTTCTCTATGCTTCTTTGAAATGTTTATTTCCTTACATATCATGATTCAATTTTTTTTTTTATGTATGTGGTCATTGGCCTCATGTATGTTCAACATACACCCTCTTGCTTTTATGACATCACTATACCTTATATGTTGGCGCTTGGCCTTCTATGTTTGTGCAACATTCACATGTCTCTTGTATTCAACATTTGGGCCTTATTTGTGACATTTATACATGATTTATAGCTCTTTGTGACATCTTACATGTCCCTTGTATGTGACATTCTTGCCTTCTTATATAACATTATGTGACTTTGTTTACATGTTTATTAATTTCTACCATGGTTCCATGATGCCTATCATTCACTAGTAAGTATATACTTACATACATATATGATGACATGATCAATATCATGCACACAATACTTATATGATTCAATGTTTATCTATTCAATAAAATGCTTATAACACACATACAAGAAATTCAAGCTATTTATCATGATTCATATACTAATTTAATGTTATATTTAAATTACAATATGAAATGATATATACAAGATCTTCCTTTACTTAAATGTTACATTTCTCAAATTCCAATATAATTCAAATATGTAAAATTCTATTACTTGATTACATATTTCACAAATTCTCATTTTTTCTTTGGAGAGAAGTGATTTGTAGGCAATTTCCTTCATCTTAAAAGGGGGGAATCACAATGGGATTATGTCCAAAATATTACAAGAACTAAATTATAGATTCAATAGTTTAAAATATTCAAAATTAGAATGTTTAGATTTTGGGGGCATTTAGCTTTATGCACTCCCCTCTTATACTTACTTGAACACATATACACTTATGTGAAGAAAGTTTCAAGATTTCAAAAAAAATTAAAAATATCAAATCAACACTCTATATAATATAGGTGGCATGATATGCATTCATGTTCAAGTTACTACTTCATAAAATTCAAATTTCTCTTTTTCAATGTTTCAAAGTTTTAAAAATTTACAATTCAAATCTAGATCTATCTACAATAATGTGATTCATCTTTTACAAGTGGAGCACATTTGAGCTTAGTGATTTTACACATCTTGGTTTCACTTTATCAATCCATGTATTGGTTCCCACCTCTTATTTTCAGTTTATCAAGTAGACCACATTTGAGTTTAGTGATGTTCCACATCTTTGTTGTACTTTATCAAACCATGTTTTTAGTTCCCACTTCTTAAAAAGCATTATAGAGTAATCTATGAGGGTTGGAATATATAATATTTCCAACTCAATCATCATTTTTATTCTTAAAATTGAGACTTGATCACTTTCAATTCACCATATATTAAACACTTCTCTACATGCCTTAACAAGGGGGCATTCACATCTCCATGACAAAGAAAGTGTTATACACACTTGAGTATCACATTTCATTTACTCTAGTAATTTATGCATCATTAGAATCAGGGGGACAAATGTAGACACTAAATTAGTCAATAAATTCTTGAAAATAATTATCCTTAACATATTTATCTTTCTTGGTCAATTCATCATTTTGATAACCCACAATCTCTAAAGAAGCCTTCAAAGTCTCATAATTATTATGTATAGCTCCAATAAATCCTTATTTTATCTCTATTCATCTCTATTTAGAATATATTTAATTGTCACTTTAGTTGTAGAAGCATCTATCCCTTTTTGATAAAAGTGCACTATCAAATAAGGATGCACTACATTCTTGCCTTGTAGTGAAACTTTGTTCACAATGATTTAATACTCATCTTTTCAAAATGGTGTGCTTAATAATAGATCTCTCGTACAAGAAAATAGGTCAATTATAGAATAAATGAAATATTCACCTATAAAATCACATCAAGGCTCACACTTGAAATTCCTAGTTATTCTATCTAGCACTCTATTACAAAGGTAATTTTAAAAACATTTATTAATTCAACAATGAGCCCTACTATAATTTTACTAAAGTATTACAATCATTATCTAAGTCAATATTTTTTTCTTACAGGTTGAGGACATTATTTTATCAAGCAATCTAATCAAATTTACTAGTTACATCAATATGAACTTCTTTAAATGGAGAACTACATTGACCTAAGGTCCACTTGGATTATGTAGGTAACACTTAATCAATAAGGGGTTTTCTAAGGACAGCTCAGCCATATCCCTCATCCCACTTTTCCCCATTTTTCATTTGATTTTATTTTGTGTATATGTGTAGGCTAGGGTTTTTATTTTACAAATCATTTTTGCATCTAAATGGGCTCTACATATAATCAAATAATATATTGGTAGGGTGAACAAGTGAAGATTTTTAGATCCAACACATAATCTACCTAGACAAAGTCTTAGTCGTAGATAATAATGCACAAAAACCTTGTCCCTCTCCTACATCCTTGTCCTAGAATATAATGAATCATTGTTTTTTATTAAATATATATTTTTAGGTTCTAGTAGATAATTATAAATAACCACAATCAGTGGATGAATAACATAGATTGAAATAAATTAGTTTGCAAGGACATCTCTCTAACCCTAACCCTAGTTTCTATTTTTTTAGAAATTTACAAATTCTATAAATTAGGTATATTTTTTATTTAATGTATTGTGTATTATTTAACTTTCTATATCATATTTCAATATTTTACATTTCAAATTATATTTAATTATTTATTCTAATTAATTTTAGTGTAAACAATATACTAGCTAAAGACCTATTTTTTATTTGTTGTTCTTGTTTTAAATATATTCTTGCTTATCTTAATATTGTAATAAGGGAACTTTCATGTTAAAATGTGACATGGTTATGATATTTACCCATTTTTACCCCCATTTATTTTATCTATGATCTTCCTAATTCAGCAATATATTGGTCCAAATTAAGACATACATGAAATACCACTAAACATGTTTTTAGACCAACTGTAAAAGGTATCTCTATGGATATAATAAATGATTTAGATATAGTAGTCTTACTAAGTGTTCCTTATAATATCTAAGAAATTGTAAGATCACCATGCTACAAACATTCATTTTAATAGTGTTATTGATCACATTTCTTGCCATCTATGAGAGGTTTAAGAATCAAAGGCTCTAAAAATGATGAGTGATTTTGAGTTGAATCCTTTGTAACCAAATTTGTCATATTGTTTTTGTATGTATCTCTTTCATTTGAACCTCTTTTGTTAGAAACCCTTTCTTAAATACACTTTCTTGCTTAGGTTTCCCTTATTTTTGCATCTTTTGTTCTTATTATTTTTATAATAGTGCCTTTGTGATACATTTATTTTATAATTACTCTTTATCTTGTTCCTTTTGTAATTTTACTTTTTTATCTTGATCTTTTTGTACTCTTATTTTCTCTAATTTTACATTTTTATATATTTTCTTGCTCTAAATTATCTTTTGGAATCCATACTTGTTATCTTTATTATTTTTCTACTAATTATGATTTTTCCACTTGTTTTACTTTCAATTGTTCCATTTTGGGTTACTTTATTATGTATGTGTTATAAGATCACCACTTTCAAGAATACTTTGTATTTTCTTATTCAAATGCAAACATCTATTTGTATTATGCCCATGCATTTTATGATATACACAATAGTATTTTGATATTCGTAGGTTCATTAAAATTGACTTTGAAAAAATTTATGACTATATTGAGTGGTCATTCATCCTGGCCATGCTTAAATCCCTAGGCTTGGGGCCCATTTAATTTAAAATTTTCTAGATTCTTATTTTTAGATGCTTTAGCCATCCTCTCCATTAATGGAGTCACTTGAATTATATGTAATACTAAAGCTTAAGTAATTTTGAATGTTTTTAACATCTAAAGATTCAAACTTTATGCATGTTTCTCTTAATACATTATAACTTTTAAATTGGAATGATATGTAATATCAAAACTTAAGTCATTTTAAAGGTGTTCAAGATCTAAATATCATACAAATTTCAAATTTATAGTGTATAATAAGAAATACACATAATGTATAGGAGGAGGTTTGATCAACATGTTTCTAAAAATTTCCCTTAGAATCTTAGTTTAACTCTTATTAACATTTTACATACTTTTTGAATTACTTTTTGTAGATATATTTTGTTGTAGCTTCCTATTTTGATATGAAGTCTTAGTAGGCATAAAATTACTAGATGAAGATACAAATACAGGATTAACACTAACATATTTTGAATTATTCATATATGTGAGATAACTTCCAATGATGTGAATTATAATTGATATATTGATCTTTATTTTTCAACTCTTCTATTATCCTTCTCATAGTGACTATTTGATCTTGAAGGGCTTCACAAACACAAAATCTAGGTAGCTCTGATTGGGTATGCATATAAACACCATCAATAAGAGATGTGGGAGGTGGATGGGATTGAGTAAGTACATGTTGGTCACCTTAATTTGGCACTATAGGATCATATTACCTCTTGGGATAGTGATAGAGTGGACCTGGTTAAAAGTAAATTATTTATCACAATCTTGAAGAGGGATGATAAAAGTTAGCATAGACATAGAAGATGTATTATGAATAAGTGTAACATTAATTATATTTACATTAATTTCTCAAAATTATTGTATAATTATGAAATATATTGAATATTTCTAGCTGACACCATGTAATTTGAATAATTGTTGCTTGAATTAAAAAGTATATACCTAAAGTAACCCATATAGCCATTATATGAATGCACAATAAATTATTGACCACTAAAAGATATTTATTTATATATTTTTTGAATTTTAAATATGTTTTTGATTTAAAAAAATTTAATACATGAAACCCAAAAATTAATTTGAAAATAGGTACACCATTCAACCCCTAGGCAAAATTTACTAAAAATAGTAAAATGTAAAGTCTGAAAAACCCATATAATATTTTATGAGAAAAAATATGTTTCTTATTTTAATAATAGGACTAAAAAAATCATATAATAATTTTTAAAATAGATTTTTATAGATTAGATATGATTTGAATAATGAAATATAAGCCACAGCCCTAGGAAAGGAAAACTCTAATAGAAAAAAGAGGGTGAAACCTTAGGGCAAACAATAATTTTTTTATTTTTTTAAATGAAAAGAGGAAATCAGAGATAATATTTGAAACACTAATTTTTTTTTAATATTATAAATAAGGTTGTAACCCTAATGGAACCCTAAGGTTTGGTAATGACCAAAAGAAAACATGGGTTCACCAATATGTTTTATCAAAATTTGTGAAACTAGGATCTAATTTCCTAAATGTGACAAATTGTTGCATAAAATTAGAATGTTGAAAAAGGCATTAGATTATTTAACTCTAAAATATAAATTAAATAATATAGGGTTAAAAGGGTAGAGATAGCCTAGGGCACAAGGGTGATAATGTTAGGATATTTCTTTATAATAATATAAATAACATTCAAATATAATCCACTTCTAGGGGAAAACCTTCAATAATCAAAATTAATGAGTAAATGAAGTCAATAATGAAACTTATGATGATTATGGTGAGCAATGCTCCATAATATATATGCTCATGATTGGGAAGTTTCATTCCCATAATAGGGAAGGGTCAAACCTATTCATTCTAATTATGTCAACCTAAATATTAAGAATTAATAAATGAAACGATAAAGGTTAAGATATCCATTCCATAACCTTAGTACTCATAAGGTTATGGGTATAACATGACCTTCCCCTTTAAAAAAGCATTGCCCTCAATTCTTAAAAACTCAAGATGTTGGTGCATGAATTGGTCATCCTCCTAAGTTGCATCTTTAGTGGGAAAATTCTTCCATTTGATGAGAAATTCAAAAATGGCATGATTACATAGTTTCTTTAGGTATGTCTCTATAATAGTCTCAGGTACCATAATGAACTTCCCTTCAATTCAACTTAGGTAACTCAGACTAGACTAGAAGCTTGCAACCAGTTACTTTCTTAAAGCATGAAACATGAAAGATAGGATAAATTTTGGAAGAAGGTGGAAGTTCTAACCTATAATTGACACTTCCAATATGGTGCAGAATGTTGTAAATCCCATAAATTTTTGGTGCAAGTTTGATGTTCTTATGTTGTTTAAGTGACCATTATCTATAAGGTTGAAATTGAAGGAACATCCAATCTCCTTCCTAAAAATTCCTCTCATTAAAGTGTTGATCAGCTTGTTGTTTCATCATATTTTGAGCTAAAACCAAATTCTCCTTAAAGAATTGAAACACTTACTACTAGTATTAAATATGATCCTCAACCACATGGGCTTTGGAATGACCCTAAAAATAAGATGCAGTAGAATGTGGGGGGTAGCCATAGAGAGCCTCAAATGGTGTCATATTTTTTATTGTGTGAAATGACATTTTATGCCACCATTATGCCTATGAAATCCACTTGGACCATTATTCTATTGTTTCTAAGGAAAAACAATGTAGGTATCCTTTGAGACATGTATTCATAATTTTAGTTTGGCCATATGATTGTGGATGATAAGATGAACTATGGGCAAGTTTTATGCCCCATGTAGAAAATAGTTTAGTCCAAAATATGCTAGTGAATATAGGATCATGATAACTCACAATGATTTTGGGAATGCCATGGATTTTTTGTACCTTTTCCATGATACTTATACCATGGTACTAGCTTGAAATAAATGATAATTCCCACAAAAATGTGTGTATTTCGTGATTCAATCCACAACCACTAATATCACATCCATGTTTTTTGATTTAGGTAGCCCTATAATAAATTTCATTGATATTTATTCTCAACATTGTGATAGAATGGCTAGTAGTTATAAAAGACTTGTGGTCTTGATCATTTCTCCTTTATTTTGGTGATATATCAAACATTCTACCACAAATTTTTGTGTATACCCCTAAAGGCCTTCCCAAACAAAATCCTTATTTATATGATGATAAGTATTTAATAACCCAAAATGTCCTCTGATGTGTGAGGCATGCATTTGAGACAAGATACTAGCTTCCAATTCTGAATGTTTACATAAAAAGAGTCTTTGTACCATAATGTGTCTCCTTTCCAAACATACTTATCTATAAAATATGGGTTCTCTTGTATGATGTATGAGTTTCCTAGTTGGAGTGTCTTATTTCTACTCTACCCACATTACTTATACCCATTTATGTTGAAATAAAGAAATAGCATAAAGTTTTGCTTCCTATACTTCATGTCGATAAAGTGCATCAACTACAACAATCTCCTTTCCTTTTTTGTAAATAATTTTAAATTAATATCCTAGAATCTTTGTGACTCATTTCTATTTCTCCTCTAAAGATAATCATTGCTCCAAAAATAGTTTAGACTCTCATGATTTCTCTTAATTTTAAATGCCTCCCCATGAGATATTAGTGCCACTATTTAACTATGTGAATGATTGCTAACATTTATTTCTCATATGTAGGTCTTACTAATTTATTTCCTTTTATTTTTTAACTCTTAAATTTTAAGGGATGTTCTTATTACATTAGTAATACCCAAATTCCATGTCTAAAAACATCACATTCTACCAAAAATGTCTTACAAAAATCTAGGGTAGTTATCATAAGCATGGAAGTAAGAGTTTCTTTTAATTATTATAATGCTTGGGTGGATAAGTCTTACCATGAAAATAAATCATTATTTAATAATGTTGTTAAGGGTTTTTCTATGTGAGCATAGCTGCAAATAAATATTTTGTTGTATCCTATTAAACCTAAGAATCCTCTTAAACCTTTGATATTTTTAGGTTTTGTCCAATCTTCGATAGCTACAATCTTCTTAAGGTCAACTTTAACACATTCATGTGATTTATCATGTCCTAATTACTCCACTTCCTTCACTCCAAAGGAACATTTATATTTATTATTATAAATTTGATGGTCTTCCAATTCCTTTAATATATTTTCTACATGATGTAAGTGTTCTTCCCATGTTTTACTAGAGATTAATATTTCATCACAGAACACCAATACAAATTTATGAATAAATGGGTAGAAAACTAAATTCATGAGGATATAAAAAGTAGATGGAGTATTAGTGAGACCAAATGGCATAACTAAGATTCATATACCCTCATGTGTCCTGAATATAATCTTATGTACATCTTCCTCCTTTACCTAAATTTGATGATACCCTAAATACAAATCTAACTTAATAAAGAAAATAGAACCATCAAATTCATCCAATAATTAATCAATGATAGGAATAGGAAACTTATATTTCAAAGTGATCTTATTGAGTTTCCTATAATCTTATCACATTTTCCATTACTCATATTTTTTGTTTAACCACAACCACTAGATATTAATAAGCACTTTTACTGGGATGAATAACACCTGAGTCTAGCATTTCCTCCACCAATTTTTTAATTTTTGACTTTTGTTCATAGGGATAATAGTAAGGTCTAATGTTATGAGGGATACTTTCTAGACTCAATTCAATTTCATGATCATGATCTCTGATTAGAGGTAGGTCATTTGGTTCCTAAAAGACTTTTTGATGTTTTTGAATAATTGTTTAAATATTTGGTATTTCCTAATTTTCTACATCATGTGCTTCCAAGAAATTTAGTTGTGCCACTATGCCATAAGATCATTTCTTAAGTAACTTCTCCATCTTATGAGATCTAATAATTTGAATTGGTGGGTATTTCATCTTGTTAAGTGTGTAATTTTTTCCATTTATACTAAAAACCATGAATAAGTCTTAAAAATTTAAAGACACTATTCCTAATTATTTAAGCCATTGCACTCCCAAAACTATATCTACTTCCCCAATCAATATGGCAAACATTTTTAAATCTAGATAATAGCCCCCCATTTAGAGCTTGATATGATGAGATTTACCCCCAAAAGAGAGTTGTTTCCCATTGGCAATCATGACTTGAAAATTGGAGACTAGATACACAAATCAATTGAGCTCATTATCTAATTTTCTATCAATTAAGTTATGGGTACTCACTGTATTGATTAAAACTATCATTTTCTTATTTTTAATATAACCCACCACTTTGAGTTTTTATGGTGTGCTTATCCCATTTAATTCATGTAGAAAGATATTATGGATTTATTCCTCCTCATAATTTGAATTCTCCTATTCTATTTTTGGTTCCTTTGTAACTAATTCATCTTCCTCCAAAATCTCATTCTTAATAATCAATAGTCTTTTCTCACCATTGGCACACTTATGTCCTTTAGACCATTTACTATCACAAAGCTAACATAGGCACTTTTCCATTTTTTTGCCTCTTATTAAAAAGAGAGCTTGGTAATTTTCCTTGGGTTAAAATATTTGACCATATTTCTATCAACAATATTAGTCACATTTCTATCTCTCCATCCTAAAATTTGACTTTGCATGAATCTCTTGGTAGCAGAGTTTCATTAAACTATGTGTAGTGCTTGGTGAATTGATTTCCTAATTATAAATGGTTCCAATAAATTAACATCATTTTTAATTCATTAATTTAGTCCATTGATATAAAATTATAGTCTTTATGTTACTTTTGAAGTTTAGATTGCCAATCTCATATGATCTGCATTATATTCTATTATGGATCCTCTTTATTTAAAATTTTTTAGTTGGGTAAAATAACTTACATTTCATAGGTGATCATATTGGGCTGCTAATTCGTTAATAAATCCATCCCAACTAATTCCTTGCCCTTTCTTGTCACTCATCATCCACTAGTATCATTGATAAGATTCAAATTCTAGATGTAGTGATTCTATGTCAACCTTTACATTCTTTGGTATATTATGAAGCTTAAAATATTATTTCATGAGAATTATCCAAGACGTTACATCCATACCATCAAAATTTTGGATGTCCATATTTGGTAGGTTTAATTTTTTTCCTTGGAACTATTGTCCTATGTTTGCTTTATTATGACCTCCAAGATGGTTTGGCTATGTATGAGTGATTATAGCATGTGGATTAATTATTGAATTCAATTCAAATATTAGGTCTTGTTTAATCCTATCTAACCCCTCATTCAATTATGTTGAAAAAGGGGTAAACAAATTATCCTCAATAAAAATGACCATTATTTCACATCCCTCAGGTATGTTTTCTTTAATTTTAGGTGGTGGTTCATCTTTTCTAAAAGGCATGGATATAGATTTGGTTTTGATTCTATCTTTATATTTATTCTTAATTATTAGAGGAAAGTATCCAGAGTGAGTGGAAACCATAAACAATTAAAACATGTGTTGTATTAGGAGCATATGTTCCACTATTGACAACTTTGACCAAAAAAAATTTGAATGTAAAATGCATATAATATTAAAATAAAAAGAAAGGACCTAAACTTAATTTTATGAAATTTCTAAAAATATATAAAAATCAGAAAAAAAATCCTAAAATTGTGGACTGTAGAGAAATTTTATGAAAAATATTAAAATTGTAATAACATATTAAAAATGGATCTTTAAATATCCAAATTTTTAATATGTAATCCATATATTATTATCCATATCTAGTTAAAAAAAATCATAAAAATTCATAATGGTTTGCAATATATAGTGGAAATAAAATTTTATGCCCAAATCGGTGCTCCGATACCACTTATTAGGATATTTATTTATAATAAAAGAAATAACATTCAAATATAATCCACTTTGAGGGGGAAACCTCCAATAATCATAATAAATGAGTAAATTAATTCAATAATTAAACTTATGATTATTATGGAGAGCCTTGCTCCATATTATATATACCCATAATTGGGAAGAGTCACACCCATAATAGTGAAGGGTCAAACCTATTCATTCCAATTATGTCAGCCTAATTATTAAGAATTAATAAATGAAAGCTAAAGGTTATGATCTCCATTCCATAACCTTCGTACTGATAAGGTTATGGTTTTAATAGATAAATTATATATATAGTAGGCTAATTAACTGTACACTTAGATAAATAATATTCTAAATATAAATACTAAGATATGTTAAAAATAGTAATTACAACCAATGATTGATATTGTAATAAATGGAAAATAAAGGTACTTAATTAGATTATTATGTGCATTAAAATATTATATGTAACAAGATGTAAATAGACTAGATTTGGATTCTTGATCAGTCATTAATTCTATAAATTTGACCTTTGTGTCCTCTAACACTTACACCGACATCAGACAATTGCATCAACACTTTTATCTAACCTAAACATAGGTGTCCTATACAGAATAAATGTTGGATCTAGAGGTACCCACATAGGATATTCTAATTTATATGTCACCTTCACTTTGGTGTGATTAGATCTAGATCATGGGATATCATTCATTGTCAAACACCAAAAACCTAGATCTTCATCTTCATAGTGAATGTGGAGAAATGGGTTAGTGGGATCATGGTGTCATGCTAACCCTAAATACCCTTATGTTATTGGGTGTTTCCTACATATCCACTACTATTAAGAGAGCCTCAAATTGATGTAGTTATCCCCTAATGTGTTGGCTTGTGTGTGCATAAGGATATAATATGTGGAAAATAAGTATAATAGTGACCTAGCTTGTAACTTGAAAAATAGGACTCATGGTATGCTAATTCATTACTTTATAATTTTATATGTGTTTCTCCTATGGATGATATATATATACATATATATATATATATAGGATAAAATAAGGAATCTTTGCTCATTTTAATGTTTTATTGAATGATTTTGGTACTTTGCCTTGTGAGTTGTTAAGTATGTTCTAAGTAATTGATGAATGAGGATTAATCATGCATATATACCAATCCTTTTAGATAATATATCACATTAAAGTAATTATTCCAATCATAAGGATACATTTCATTTGCAAATTTTTTGACTTTAGGGCACTAGCATCAACATAGGCATCTGACTTGGATTAAAGTGTCTAGGAAGTTAGAAAATAAGTACAAGTCTAAAACATATAGAGGATTATAATAAATAGGTTTATATCATTTTGAGTATGATAAAAGGTTTGGGTCATTAAAATAACATTGGTTAGACTACGAGATAAGCAATGGTCATAGAAAGATAATATATATGAGCCTTTATGTAGCAGAAAAGGTCTAAAATTAAGAGGAAAAACCAAGTTCTATATTTTCCAAGAGTACAAGATTGAGGTGATATATAATTAAAAAATAGTTTTTACATTTCCACCCCCCTTTAATCTAGTAATGAAATTTATAGTTTAAATTAAAATAATTGTTTACCTTGGTGTGTATAACACACCTTACCTTTATGTAAGCCCAACTTGAGTGCTTTATTAGTGATTGACCTAAAACCAAGAGCATGTTATAGTAAATAATAAGTTCATATAATATAAAATTTAAAGCATTAGAATGATTAAAATAAAAATATCAAGATTTAGGAGTACAAATGTGTATCGATACAACTACCTTGCCTTTTGTAAACTTAATTTGAAAATATATATCATTAGGAATCATTAAAACTAAGATTAGGAAAAATATAAATATGTAAAGTCCATAAATATAGAAATATTGGAGGACACATACCCCAAACCTTGGATAAAAAGGTAACTAGCCACCTGGCAGTTGAGATTAGCTCAACTATGCAACCCAATCATACTTATAACCAAGTGAGTATGAGTGAACCAAGTCAACTCGCATTATAAATATATTGAGGTTGGATGATGTAATCAAGTTTGACCTATTAAATTGATAAAATTGAGTGATTTAATCACCTTAACCATACCAAAAATTAAACCAACCACTTTATTAGATTAGCTCAATACCATCTATAATAGTCCAACTTGGTGGGATTCATAAAGTCTATAGAATTATTTTAAATCCAAAATTTGATTTGATTTTTTAGTGTAGGTACCCTTTTACATAAAATATTCACCTTATATATGTCTCATGTTGAAACCTAGGTATAATATGGTACTAATATATATATTTCTACCATAAATGTGTATTTGAATCATATAACTGTGCAATTTTGGCCAATTTGAAAATTGTGTAAGTATGGAGGACACATCTCAAAAATTTCCCCACTAAAATATGAAATTAAAATTTCATACAAGTTTGGATAACATGTTTCCATAATATGACCCTATTATATATATATATATATATATATATATATATATATATATATATATATATATATATATATATATATATATATATATATATATATATATATATATATATATATATATGAATTATGACAAATGTGGAGAACATGTTTCCATAACATGCCACCATTATTATTCCACCCCCCCCTCCCCCCACTTTTTAGGTTAGGGGAAGTAAAATCTAGTAGTCACCTTACCTTAAAATGATAAGATAATTGTATAATGTATGAATGAATCATATAACATATAGTATAAGTATGTCTAAGTAGATATATCATTAAAATACATAAAATGTGATCACATCAAGTCCTAATACACATGTTATAGATCATGGAAACATATAGATAGTAATAATACAAGATTAAAAAGTAATCAAGCATATACAAGAGCACTCAAGAGCAAAGCAAAATACAATGGTCCAAGGGGACCTCAAATAAGGGGCATGTTCAAATTTTGCACAATCTAAGGGGTATAACTTAGTCACATGTCCAAAAGATAAGTAATGACATATGTATATGTCCATACAATAAGTAATGACATATTCAAATGTAAAAGATTCAAACAAATCTATGAGGCCACAAATAATGGATTATATTCAAATTCTCAACAAGCAAGACAAGACACTCAAGGAAATACATGAAGGAAAATCATAAGTAACCAATATAAACATAGCATTTTATCCCATGAATCATATATGTTAGCATAAATGTTAATTACATAGCATATCAAGTTCCTTGAAATAGATATAAACATGGATAAAGGCATGTGTAAGTATATAAATTCAAACATGATAATTGAAAGTGATCATAGAATGATTTAATTTAGATGTATCATGATCAAAAAAATGGATGCCCCCAATGTCCACATGGCATTATTAGTTAGAAGGCCCAGCATATGAAATTTCATAGATCATGTATCTATGTATTTCTAAATTACACTCAAATTATGTGTGAAAGACGTGTATATATAAAATATTGGTGTTTCATCTACCAACATGGAACCAACATCAATTTTGCTAATGAGCTACTAGAACATGTAAATATTGAATAGATTTTTGGATGTTTGAATTTTTTTTATTTTTTTTATTTTTATAATATTTTAAATTGAAAATACTATCATTTTATCTCATCTAATTAATTCTCAGAGGTATCTCCCCACTATGAACCTGGTGCAATAAATTAGTGGTGATACCAAGGATATTATCTAGGTGCAATATCTATCACTATAGAATCTTTAATGTTCTATGTATGTATAATAAGAATCTATGTCCATAAAAAAATAATAAGAGTAAAGGTTCATATAACCCATTATTTAATGGAATGTGTTTTCTATGGAATAAGAGTGATGGGAATATGTGTAGGTGTTCTGGATATTTGAATATCACTATGAGGATTCTGGGGAACCCATTGTGGATATTTGATTCAATAGAATCTTAAGTACTATTCATTGTGTAAATGGGCATGTATTTTCCTTACCCTTTTATTTATGATTAACCTTAGTAGGTTTGATAATTAATTTTTTTGGTATAAACTTATCTTGTTCAAGTGGATGCTCATATGGAATTCTAAAAACTATAATTACATGATTGGCATGAATGTATTTAACACACCCACACACTATAGAAGGTATTGATTTAAGTGTATGTATCCAAAATTGTCTCAATAACATATCAAACACACCCATAAAATGTGTAACTAAGAAGCTAGTAACTACATGTCTGGGACATACCTATAAAAGTAAGTCAATCTCACCGAGAACCTACTATAAGGTCTCATCAAATTCTCTAACTAATATTTTTGAAGGATGTAAATCATATTTACATAACCCAAATGTGTAAGTAATGTCATGGTATAAACATTATCTCTTGCACCATTATCATATCATAACATTGTGTATAGGTTGGTGATCAAAGTATGCTCGAATGAATAAAGAATGAAGATAATAATCATCATCCATAATATCACTATCATCAAAAGTAATAAAAGGTATCTAAACCATAGAGGTGTATGTCATGTTTAATTATTAATAATCCCATCTAATGGGTGCCCTTAATATGATGAAGTAGGATGTGTATTATATATGATTTGCACTTTTGGATCCTTAATAGAATGGTCTTGCAAAACATTGTTAAATATTTTCTATTTTTGGTGATCACCAAGTTATGAATTTGATTCCCTTAGAGGATCATCAAATGTAATCTTTTGGTCATCGATAAGGTCTTGGATCTTATGCTTCAATATAAACCTTCTATTTGTAGAATGCCCAAGGCCTTGGTGATAGTCATAATAAGCATTCACATATACCACTTGGGTAGAGGTCTACTCATATCAACCACTATAGGATGAGGGAGAGATACGAGGTGACACTCTACAAGTCATGAGAGTAATGAAGTGGGAGACTCAGGTAAGCATGTAAATTATATCCTTGGTACATTAGATAAGATAAGATAATTAAGTTGTTATGACACCACATTAAACATAGTAGTTTTTTCCTTTTAAGGTTCAATATACTTTACCTTGTAACTTAATTTGATAGTAAACATGGTATTAGATGTATATTTAGTTGGTGTGTTTGATACATACTTAAGTTTGTTCAATGAGATAAGTTTCATTTTAGCTAGAATTTAATGTACCTTAAGACATAATCATTGATAAGTTCATTGGTTCCTTATTTAATTTTTTTAATTTGGGCATAATAAACTATTTTTATGATATTAATAGAGAAGTGTGCCAAAACCTGGTCTACAAGAGGGTTCAATGTATTTATTGATTGGATGGGTAAATCATAGAACCACCTTAGAGCATAGTCCTTGAGGATCATTAGAAATAATTTGGTCAAAATTTTATCATTACAAGCATAATCAAGGCATGCCACATATAAATATCAAAGATGATTTTCAGGATCACCCTTGTCATCATAAAATGTGAACTTAGGTGTAAAAAACCCCATTGGTAAGGGGTTAAAAGATATCTCTAGTGAAAGAGGATTATGCAACACCTCTTATAAATTAATATCATAAGGTGATTTTATAGAATTTTATTCAATATTTATAACCTTTATTTGTAAAAGTTTTATACTTTAAACAAATTTCATCTTTTGGTCTTTAATATTGGATAGTTGAGAAGTCACCAAAGGAGGCGTACCCAAAAGTTAAGTAGATATAGGAATTGAAACTGACTATTATGTTAAACTAATAGGTTTTCCCATGTAATATGTAGTAATAATAGTTTTAAGGAATAGAGGTGCAAATACATATATCATTCCCCCATTATAAGTATGATTTGGTGATGTGCTCAAGGGGAGAGTTATTGGTATATGGGTATGACCCATAGCTCTAATAACATGATCAATATATGGCCTTGCTTGTTAATTTACACTTTTTGATTTTTTAGTTTATAATATGGTTCTTAGGATTTGATCAAGATATTTAAGTTTTTGATGAATACACTTACAAAAAAATGCAATTACTTGCACTTATTTATGATCTATTTATTCATGTTCATTAGTTTCAATAGACTTACAGTTTTTATTATCATAATCTTATTTTATGATAACCTTGTTATTATATTTTTCATGTTAAACATGTGTATCATCATGGACCATATTATTATCCCCTTCATTAGTTTGAGACATATTAGGTGGTAAGAGAGGAATCTCAATGTGTTCAATAGGAACACCTCCCAATCTAGGGCTATTCCTGGGTTGCATTCAATATAATATAAACAAGAATTGAAAAAGTATAGCAATTTAAAACCTTAGCTAATTGAAAACCTTAAGAATCAAAAACTTTTGCATTCATATAGATCAGTTTCACAAAATGTTTAACCCTAAAATATATATTAAGTAATCTAGGTTTAAATGGGTAGCAATAGCCTAGGACACAAGGGTGGTAAACTATCTCTATAATAGGACAATTAATTGTAAACTCAAATAAATAATATTCTAAATTTAAATGTTGAGATATACTAAAAATAGTAAGTATAACCAATGATTGATATTTTAATAAATTTTAAATAATGGTACTTATCTTGATTACTATGTGCATTCAATTCTGATATGGAACTTGGAAATAGACTAGATCTAGATTTTAGATTAGTCATCAAATTATATAAATTTGACATCTATGGCCTTAAACACTTGCATCAACCTTAGATGGTTATATAGATGCTTATGTATAACTTAGATGTAGGTGTCCTTTATGGATTACCTGCTAGATCTAGATGTAACCACCTAATATATTTAGGGTTTTATGTTTCCTTCACTCTGGTGTGATCATATCTAGATCATGGGTTGTTACTCCTTGTCAAATATAAAAACCTTAGTTATTCATTTTCATAGTGACTAGAGGAAAATTGGGTTGGTGGGATCATGATGTTGAGCTAACCCCAAAGATTCCTTTGTTAGTGAGTGCTTCCTACATATCCACTACTTCGAAGAGGGCCTTAGACTAATTTAGTTCTCCCTTATTGTGTTGGCTTGTGTGTTGCAAAAGTGTACAATATGTGGAAATAAAGTACAATAATAACATAGCTTATAACTTGGTAAATATGACTTATGGCATGATCCTTTAGTACTTTATACTTGTAGATGTGTTATCCTTATGACTGATATAAATATTAGGTATGTGTTAGGTGAAGAATGAATGAGGATTAATCATGCATATATACTAATCTTTTTGGAAAATATCTCACATTAAAGTAGTTAGGTTGACCATATGGATACATTTCATTTGAAAATTTGTTGACTTTAGGGCACTAGACACTTACATTGGAATAGGGCACTAGACACTTACATTAGAATAGAGCACTAGTGTTGATATAAGCATCTGACTTAGACCAAAGTGTCTAAGAAGATAAAAAATAGATACAGGTGTAAAACTTGCAAAATTTGATTAAGAAAAATAGGTTGATAGAATTCTAAGTATGATAAAAGGTTTGGGTCATCAAAATAACATTGGTCAAACTAATATATAAGTAATGGGCATAAAGAGATAATAAATATGATCCATTAGGTAGAATAAAAGGTATAGAACTTAGAAAAATAACCAAGGTCTATATTTTCAAAGAGTACAAGATTGAGGTGTTATATAATTCAAAAATAGTGTTTACATAGATGATACAAACTGATTTGGAACTTTTTAAATTTATAAATATGCTGAAAATGGAAAGTACCAAAGAAATGTAACTTAGTTATAAAACTAGAATGCATGGACTATAACTAATATTGAAACTAATTGTATGGCTTATTAATTGATTTTTGATCTGAAACAAAGTTTTACTAGATCTTTAAATAAGGCCATTACATTTAGATAGGGGTGCAATACATTGGTGTCCTTAGGGAACATCTATATCCTATAGGTGTTAGATCTATAAAACTATTGTCATCAATTAACTTTCATCTATGTTTTCTATTTTCTTATGTGGGATCCATCAATCCATCACAAAACCCACTATATATCTTCTTTTTCACTTATGACCCTAGTGTAATAAACCAATAGGGAAAATGTAATCATGAGGTAAAGAGGGTTTAGCGGTTGAATTTATGCTTGACCTCAACACCCCCTATGTTTGGTATTTCCTACATACCAATACTCTAAAGAGGGATCAAACTCCATATATTTGTCCCATGTTATGGTGGTGTATGTAAAATATTGGTGAAAAAATTCTAATTGTTAGTGTAATCCTAGCATGATTAAGTGTTTCAACAATGTCTTGTGACCTTGGAGATGTATGCAGTCTTAAATTCAGGCTAATTAGGCTTTGTGAACTCTAAATTATGGAAATTGTGTGTTTTTCTATCAATGTATAGTTTTATGTTATAGTGATCTTCCATGTGTGATGCCCTTGTGTGAAAAATGGTCTAAAATATGGGTTTATAGTGATATTTTAGGAATTCATTTAGATGAGGCTCACTAAACTTGGCATAATACCCATTATATGAATTTAAATTTGAGAAATTAGCCATTATTTGGTGGGAGGATGTTGCTGGTAGAATTGGACACTATTGGAAAGAGAGATTACCAAATAGGGTGGCCTTATCTAAATAGAAAGAACAACTAAATTGAAAGTAGGGATTAATATTAAAATGATTTTAAGTTGCTTAGAATAATAGATAGTGTTATTTTGAGATCATTATTTATTTATGGGAATGGGTCATATGCAATAGGATTGAGAGAAGGGTGATCAAAAATTGTGGAAAGAGGCATGAGCTAAGTGTGTAAAAAGAGTAGTCATAGGTGCATTTTTTAGCAATAAATTTTAATTTATATGTCTACAAGAGGCAAGTCTAACATCTTGGTCGATAGAAAATTTATACGTCTTACATAACACTCATGGATACCTGTGAAATGCATGTGTGATAGAAAAATAATATGCTATCTACCAGTTATAAGATAAATAACATATGAAAATTATATATCTAATCATGTTCAAGCCCTGATTTTGTATTTTTAGAAATATTTTGAATGTCTTTTTTAATATTTGATTTTTTTTACTTTTTTGAAATTTTGAACTAGAACCAAAGAATCTAGTAATAGGTTCAAAATTAAAATAAAGGGAAAAGATATGAATAGTCCACAACATGTGTCAATGTGAATTATGAACTAAAAATTATTGCATGACCATATATGAGCAAGATGCACCCAATGTCTATGTGATTGTAACTAAAAGCATATGATAACATAATAGTTATGCAGAGGGAAGATTATGCATTCTCATCTCATCAAATTTACACTTTTAAAAATATGTAACATACATGTATGAGACATATAATATAGGAAAATAAATATTTTTCATGTATAAGTATTGTTATGCATACTTTAACTAAATGAAATATTGAGAAATTTAATGTATTAAGGCTTTATTTTCTCAAATTCTAATTTTGTTATGAAAATAGGTACATTATAAGATTGGCCAACTCAAGACAGTAATGGTAGTCATTCATGTCCCTTACTATTCAATATTGTCCTTGTTAGGAAATGTAATTTTATTAGTTCATAGGGTGAAAACAATAAGGTAAATGGAAAATATGGTAGTACAAATCACTATGTCATACTATTCAGATTTATAAATTGAAAAAGAGAGCCAAGAGGCCAAAAAATTAGTAAGATCCAAGGGATTATAATAATTTATCAAATCAAACATATATTTAAGAAGTAATAAAATAACATGATGAAATAATTGAGAAGTTATGTACAATCAAATATTTGTTTTTGAATTTTTTAAATGTTTTTCAATTTTTTGAATATTTGAAAATACAAAATACTAAGTAATAATTCCATCAAGATGAGAGTCATAATAATCTATAATAGGTGGTATAAGGATCACATTTTATTTATGTACTATACCAGATGTTTATGATTCAGAATTAGAAAATGGATCATGTGTTGTAAAGAGATTATCTCGATACTACTAGTGTGATCTTGTGTAGGAAGAGTAGCTCTAGGAGATTTATAATGATTTAAAATCTGATGGGGACTAGTATGATATTGTGACAAATGTTTGTCTCTTTGAAAAATAAGTTTATCTATATGTATGACTAATTTATAATATATTGCATATGATTGTTCGTATTGGGAACTTGACACCTTTTTTGAATAAGTTTACCTTTTTACTAGTTACTTTTGTGAATTTTTCACCTTTTTATAAATTGGTTGAATACAAATATTTTTATAGAATGTAATAACTATAAATGTGCTTTATTTTTGAATAGATTTATTAATTAAATATGGTAATGGGAAAGAGTATGCACCATAGATTATAGAGAATACTCTCGTATGATTCTTTAAATTGTAATAGATTGATTGTAATGAATGTAATTTAGGCATCTATGTACCATATAAGGTACTATTTTCACTTAGATTTTCACCCTTTAAGGATATGTCTCATCTCTCCTCATCCAAGTGGCACAATTGAAACACCTTTAGGCTTATGGGTAGCCTAAGGATGAGGTGAATCTCTAGATAGGGCTAACTCCCTTGATGTACCACTTTGGATTACTACTACACCTAAAATTTATAAGGGAAAAGGGAGAGATAAAACTAAAAGAAAACTATTCTAAGGATCCAAGGGATTATGATAATTTATCAAATCAAACATATATGTAAAAAGTAACAAAATAACATGATGAAATAATTGAGAAGTTATGTAAAATCAAATATTTGTTTTTGAATTTTTTAATTTTTTTTCAATTTTTTGAATATTTGAAAATACAAAATACTATGTAATAATTCCATCAAGATGAGAGTCATAATAATCTATAATAGGTGGTATAAGGATCACATTTTATTTATGGACTATACCAGATGTTTATGATTCAGAATTAGAAAATGCATCATGTGTTGTAAAGAGATTATCTCAATACTACTAGTGTAATCTTGTGTAGGAGGAGTAGCTCTAGGAGATTTATAATGATTTAAAAATCTGATGGGGACTAGTATGATATTGTGACAAATGTTTATCTCTTTGAAAAATAAGTTATCTATATGTATGAATAATTTATAATATATTGCATATGATTGTTATTATTGGGAACTTGACACCTTTTTTGAATAAGTTTACCTTTTTACTAGTTACTTTTGTGAATTTTTCACCTTTTTATAAATTGGTTGAATACAAATATTTTTATAGAATGTAATAATTATAAATGTGCTTTATTTTTCAATAGATTTATTAATTAACTATGGTGATGGGAAAGAGTATGCACCATAGATTATAGAGGGTACTCTCCTATGATTCTTTAAATTATAATAGATTGATTGTAATGAATGTACTTTAGGCATCTATGTACCATATAAGGTACTATTTTCACTTAGATTTTCACCCTTTAATGATATGTCTCATCTCTCCTCATCCAAAAAAAACAATTGAAACACCTTTAGGCTTATGGGTAGCCTAAGGATGAGGTGAATCTCTAGATAGGGTTAACTCCCTTGATGTACCACTTTGGATCACTACTACACCTAAAATTTATAAGGGAAAAGGGAGAGAGAAAACTAAAAGAAAACTATTCTAAGGATCCAAGGGATTATAATAATTTATCAAATCAAACATATATTTAAGAAGTAACAAAATAACATGATGAAATAATTGAGAAGTTATGTACAATCAAATATTTGTTTTTGAATTTTTTAAATGTTTTTCAATTTTTTGAATATTTGAAAATAAAAAATACTAAGTAATAATTCCATCAAGATGAGAGTCATAATAATCTATAATAAGTGGTATAAGGATCACATTTTATTTATGTACTATACTAGATGTTTATGATTCAGAATTAGAAAATGGATCATGTGTTGTAAAGAGATTATCTCGATACTACTAGTGTGATCTTGTGTAGGAAGAGTAGCTCTAGGATATTTATAATGATTTAAAATCTGATGGGGACTAGTATGATATTATGACAAATGTTTGTCTCTTAGAAAAATAATTTTATCTATATGTATGACTAATTTATAATATATTGCATATGATTGTTTGTATTGGGAACTTGACACCTTTTTTGAATAAGTTTACCTTTTTACTAGTTACTTTTGTGAATTTTTCACCTTTTTATAAATTGGTTGAATACAAATATTTTTATAGAATGTAATAACTATAAATGTGCTTTATTTTTTAATATATTTATTAATTAACTATGGTGATGGGAAAGAGTATGCACCATAGATTATAGAGGGTACTCTCGTATGATTCTTTAAATTGTAATAGATTGATTGTAATGAATGTAATTTAGGCATCTATGTACCATATAAGGTACTATTTTCACTTATATTTTCACCCTTTAAGGATATGTCTCATCTCTCATCATCCAAGTGGCACAATTGAAACACCTTTAGGCTTATAGGTAGCTTAAGGATGAGGTGAATCTCTAGATAGGGCTAACTCCCTTGATGTACCACTTTGGATCACTACTACACCTAAACTTTATAAGGGAAAAGGGAGAGAGAAAACTAAAATAAAACTATTCTAAGGGAAGTGATACACCAAATAAGTTGATGACTTCTAGCCAACCGCATGTTACACATGAGAATAAAGGACTAACCAAACATACACTTTTCCAATTTGAATCTTCTCACATCAATGTTTCATTATAAGGTTATGGATGAATGTTTAGGATAGGAGGGATAAACAATATGCCTTGAATGGAGCTAGTGAATATGCTAACTAACTTAACCTTGAAAATTCCTAGAACACTTCACATGACCTGCAAGAAGAAGCTATAAATAGGTCAGAGAATGAGACAACATGCTAAAGAATCCATAGTCTTCACTAAGAAAGATCCATAATTAAATTAAAAACACTATGAAAATATATGTAAGAGGAAAAAATAAGAATTATTATTGATCAAATGGTATGCAAATGAATAGGGTTTTACCATACTCGGGTAGAGCATAGGTTACAAAGGCCAAAATGGCTAGTTCTTATAGAAATTTAAGAGATAGAAGAGAAAATAGAAGTTCAAAGGTCACAAAGACAGTTGAAAATATAATAAAAATGAGTTACATATGAATTATAATATTTTAAATGAGCCATTCAAGGTCAGGAAGACCAAGTGTCATCTCAAGTCATGAAACTCATGAAAAGTGGTTTGGAAGTTCTCATTATGGCTAAAAAAACTACCTACATGATTCACCTCTATTTGAACATCCAAAAAATTATTAATGATAGGTCTGATTATTTTAATTAATGGGAAGGATTTCATACATGCCTCTCCATGCATTGGTTGTTGTCCTAGTCATCTAAAACCTTCCCAAAATGAGCTATCACCATCTGTAGTCCAAATAACTCTTTGTTCATGCACCATGCACACTTGGCTTAAAAAAAGAATAATTTTTATATTAAAATACATGTTATATAGTGTATTACATGTTTTAATATCCTCATGTCCTTATAATAATTAGTCACACCTTAAAATCACCTCCACTTAGAGTTTTCACACTTCTCACCATCATGTTCACTATGCCAGTTTTGACTGGCTGAGATGAGAGCTATAGTAAACATAATTAGAAGTTTTTCCAAGACATTAAGTTGAAATTTAGAGTTATATTAAGTCATAATATTCCTTTCAAATTTTATTTCATTTATTGAAACCTTTTAAAACATGTACAATACACAAAAATGCCAAGAAAAGCCTATTTTTTACCCCATCCATATAATTTCGTACAACTCATCCTAATGGGGATTATCCTAATATATTATTTTAAAACCTCCAATAATAATCCTAGGTAAAATATTACATTAGAGTAGCTTTCCATCTCCATTTCCTCAAACTGATCACTAGCATGGGTTTGGGACAGTTTTAAGATAGTTTCCACTCTTAAGATTTGTTCATGAAGGTTGGATGTTTAAATTTTATAAAAATTTTAAAAAATGATAGTAAAGGCCCTTGTAAACTTCTCCAAACTTTTTATATTCCCATTCATGGCCTTCAAGGATATCTAAGAACTTCAACTTGGCCTATCGATCTTGTTTTCTCATTTCTTGCATGCTTAAATTGCCTCTAAGACAAAAGTGACTCTTTTATGGGTTTATATAAATTATAAAAGCTTATAAATGTATATAATTACCCAAAAAACATTATATAATAGGTTATAATTCTTACCTCATGTGAAAAGTGAAAGTGACCATCCATTTAGCTTCTAGGTCAAAACCTTGCCCTTTAGGACTAACTACAACTCTTGTGGATTTGGACCACCTATTGAGTTTCACCCTTTATTTATTGGTTTTATATGATTTCCTAGGTGTAATTAAACATATCACACCTTCTTTAAATGTTCACACAACTCTTAGTCCGTCATTTCATCCCTTCTTTCCAAACCTGTCAGTTTATGCATGAGGGAAAGTGCCCTCTATCTAAGATAAAATAGAGGGCACTTCCCCTATTTTTATAGATAAATAAAATATTATATGGATTTATCCAACCCATAATTATTATATATACAAAAAATATACTTTTATAAGGTCATTAGACCTTCAAATCCCTCAAATTCTAAGGCAAATTATGCAAAAGATAGATTGTGTGTAGGATTTTTTGGTGTGGAATATATATTGATTGACTAGGGTTGCCTCCTTATTTGTTTCCATGTCATTGGTATATCACAAAAAATTAATTCTCATTTTTTAATCACCTATAATTATTTTTAACCCTTGATAACACTCTTCAAGTCATACCTCTAAGTTTGATTGTCTCAACTTGGAGACTATATTCCTATTTGGGAAGAACCCCTATAAGTGCACTTTGCATGAATTAGGCCTTAAATAAAATATATAATATAAATTTAATACTTATAATATTAGATTCATTTATTATATTAACCACATTATTCCTTGGTTTAATACCTTCAATACCAATCATATGTAGTTGACTATGTATTTTATCTTCTCTTCAAAAAGTGACTCATGTAGATGTGCATACCCATTTAGAGCTTAGGTATAGTGTTTGAAGGTCTCCTCAATATGTTCCTGATCACATACGATATTTATATACTAAAAAAATCCATATTTATACCTTCAACCATTTTTTCAAGATCTTATTATGCACTTGTAGGGGTTCATAGTCCACTGTACCTCAATTTCCAAGCAAGAGATACATGTAGGTGCATATAGGGTTTAAATCATTGCATGTCAACCTATTTTGATTTAATATAGAAAAAAATGTTATTTTAAACCATAAAAATACATTAAAACATTAAGTTATGGTTTGGTATTGCAACAATGGGTGAAGAGTCTATTTTAGGAGCTCAAAGCTTGTAAGTCTCACTAATGAACTTTAGTGAACAAATGTCATATTAGAGCCTCTTCAAAACTAGTTTATACTAATAATTTGTCCTATAATTTTTTTAGAGTACTAATATTATGTAGAGGATACAATATTTTATCATATGTATTCCTCAAAACCTTTTGAAACTTTCTCATATGACATCTACAAAACCTTAAGGTGCTCTATTTTACACTTTCAGGGAAAAGAGCCTTAAATACTTTCAACTCACTTTTGATCATGGTTCCCATTTTAATTTTTCAATTTCACACTTCAAAAGGATATAAAATGATCTATTTAACATATTAGGACTTTATTAAATTTTCCATCATGCTTTTAACACTTCCATACATGTTTTTCATGCTCGATTAAGACACTAGTAGGTGGTTTTTTTGAAATATAGGCAAATTGTAAATATCCTTCAAACCATACATAATTTATGTACATTTTATCACTCCATATCCTTATATTATATTTAAATACGTGTTTATCATCATGAGGATCTTCAACCAGGTTTCAAAATCTTAATTTTAACATGATCTCTCTTAAGCACCTGTAGGTGCATTCTAAATTACATCTAGGCATTAAGCAGAGTTTGGGCAATGGACATGGTTTATGAGATTTAAATAATGATTTATCTTCCTCAAATATTTAAAATATATTATTCCATTATGAAAACATTATTTATCTTATCCACTCTCTTTCAACATGGTTGGTCTCTATGAGGGCACCTGTAGGTGCACCTTGAGCTGCATATAGACATTGAAGAACCTTCAGGTAGTATACATGACTTGTGAGTTTAAAATATGTTTGGTACTCTTTAAAATTTTATAAATAGACTCTCATTACTATAAATGACATTTTCTAATTCAAAAAATCCTCCTAAGTGTGCTTGTTTTCCATGAAGATACCTGAAAGTAAACATTTTGAGTTGTAAATATGTAGGTAGTGAATGTGTGTATAATGAGTACTATTTTGACCTCATGAATATAATTGGAATATTTAAGAATTGAAAAAATGTTTTATTATCATTATTATTATCTTTTAACTAGATTTAAAACATATATTCCAATGTGATATCCTTATATAAGTATGCCTGCAAACGTATCTTCTTGACTACCTAACTGTGTTTCTTACATGTGATTACAAACTCATGGGATATTTATTTGGAGACTAATATTGAAATTTTAATATATAATATAACATTATAAACATGTAAACCAACATATCTTCACCCTCCAAAACCACTATCAAAGCATGAAGACCCTATAAATGGTGAAAACCTACCTGCAACATATAATGGTGCTTTCTCCTACAACTTGAGACAATTTTCTCATGAAAACATCATGAAACATGAAGATAATAATTTATATCATCTTATAAGAGATAAAAAATCCTATATATTCAACATCATGAACTGGTTTGTATAGACTTATCCAAAATGGAGCAAAACCTATAGGGTACAGGAAATAGTGAGCAGAAAAACATAGTCAGCTTGTAAAAGATGGTTAATAAATCATGTTTAAAAAATATTAAAACTTTTGTTATTTAAATTTATCTCTATAATTTTAATACCATCTCCCAAATTCTTTTGACTTGAAACCTCTTTAACTATCTGTACTAGGCACAAACCTATTGACCACTTTTGTGTGTCTAAAAAGGTAAAGAAGAAGTAGAACAATTGTAGCTTGAAAATGGCACTTAAAAAGCATGTAAAATTTGGAAATGAATATTATTAATCTGAATACTCATCTTAAAACCTTATCCTATATATGAAACTCTCTCATAGGTTGTATAAGTGCCAAACTCCTTTTTTCCTTTGATTTCTTGATCTTTAGTTAGATAACCTACAAGTTTTAGATGAGACTGACATTCCTGATAATGAATCTGACTTATTTTATGTTTTATAGTAAATAAGGACACTTGGAAAACTTTCAAACCATACCACTTGCATTTATGATCCCTAAATGCCTAATAAATGACTCAAAGTAACATATAGATTATTTTGACAATGAACAAGGCTAATATAGCATTAAATGACATTTAAAAACATATAATACACCCTATGACATAATATTAAACCCCATATAAACCCAAAACTCAATTTTTTACCTATAGGGGTGCTAATTTGACCTACAGGGTCAAATTTGGTCAACAAGTACAACATAGAACTTTTGTAGCTCAAAAATGGCACATCCAAAGCATGTCAAATGTGCAAATTAATATTATGAACCTGAAGATTAATATTTAAACCTTATACCACATGTAAAACTCTCTCATAGGTTGTACAAGTGCCAAACTCCTCCTTTTTCCTTTGATTTCTTGATCTTTAGTTAGATAACCTACAAGTTTTAGATGAGACTGACATTATTGATAGGGAATCTAACTTATTGGATGTTTTAGAGGAAATAAGGACACTTGGACACCTTTAAAACCATACCACTTGCATTTATGATCCCTAAATGCCTACTAAATGACTCAAAGTAATATATAGATTAATTTAACCATGAACAAGGCTAATATAGCATTAAATGACATTTAAAGACATATAATACACCTTATGACATAATATTAAACATCTATAATCCTAAAATTCAAGTTTTTACCTATAAGGGCCATAATTTGACTTACAAGGTCAAATTTGGTCAAAATATTGGTGACTCATAGGGGTAGTATACTTGTTATACTAACTAGACTAGTAGCCTTATCAGTCCATTAGGCTTAGGGAGTCATCTAAAGTCTGAGACAAAAAAAGAAGACTTTAACAACAATATTTGATCAAGACAAGACTAATGACTACCTAAACCACACAAAAAAAAACACACACACACAAAGTGAAAGAAAAAACACATTTGTTTCATGAGTACTTATGAAATCCACACCAAACTAAATAAATTGACTCAAAAAATAACTAAATTGAGATGATTACTTCATTTGCATGATATTCAATGAGAACCAAGTAGTTACATAAACTCTTATTTCATAAAAAATAAACTCTTATTTCATAAAAAATAACTCAAACCATTTCATATGGATCCTTAATTATAACCTTTGATGGTAGTTCAACAAGGCATACCTTCTTGATTTCCATAGTGCTCTCAATAGGATTGGTTTTCTTCTTAGTTATAAGTTATTCTAGCTCATCAAGGACCTTTGAATATTCTACCAAATCTTGGTCATTATCTTACATGGAAGAATCTTTCTTCACCTTGTCATTTACTTGGCCTCAACTTGGAAAAGCTCTTCAAGATCTTGAAAAAAATTTATTTGTAATTACCAATCATCTTTGTCCTCTTTATCATCTAGAACCACTACCTCTTCAATATTCTCTTCTTGATGTATGAGGTCATCAAGATCATGTTCTTCAAGATCTAATGCATCTGAGGGTGATTCTAAATTAGGCTGATGTATTGGGTCATCTTCAAGAATAACAACTTCTACCTTAGTCTCAAGAGATTCTTCTAGAACTACAACCTCTTTGGGGATGACTTGAAATTATTATCCATCCTTAATAGAACATTCATCTACATGATTGAGATGATTATCTATAACTTTTTTATCAAATGAAGAGTCTTATTAGAGTACTTTCATCTTCAAGTGTTTCTCACATTCCTCATATATAGCTATAAAAGAGCCTTCAGCATGTTTCTTTTCATATAAGAAGGAAAAATTACACTTGTGATCACCAAAGGGAGTCCCTATAATCATTTCCTCTTCTTAAACATTTATAACCTATTGAGGTCTCTCAATTTTTACTGTAACCATTATAACTCAAATTTTCTTCTCAAGGGTTGCAATATCTTCCATCTCCTTCTCATTTTTGGTGATGCCAAGATTAGGCATCTTGAAATCATGTGACTTAGCCTAATGAGGCTACTAAGGAGGTAGGTTTTATTAAAGAAAGAGCTCTAAATTATTATCAATCAAGTGATCTTATTTATGTTCCCACACCATAGGTCCATTAAGGCAAAGAGTGATAGGGTGACAACAAGATGAACTAGTTGGTGGAGGTGGAACATAGAAATCAAAATCAGATTGAGAGTGAAATGTATGTGATTTTTATAGAAGATCTTGAGGAAGAGGAGGAAAACCTTGTTCTAAAATAGATAGATTTTATTCCTTCCATTTAAAAATTAATTCATTTACATTTTATTCATATTTATCACTCTCTTAAGGAAGGCTAGTTGGGGTGTGTTTAGGCATAGGATCTTCTTTTAGCTCTAAACCTTCCATCACACCTTGACTTAACAATTTCATTGTCAACTCTAGCTCTTCATTTTACGTGAATATATTATCTTAGTAAATTATATATTTAATTTTATATGAATCATCTTGAGGATAAGGAGTACAATAGGGTTAACATGGAAGACAAGGAGTCTCTTGAGGAAGGGTGGGAAGGGCTTGCAAAGGATCAAGTTTTCCTTCAATTTCACACTCTTTATCTAGGCCTTTCTCCTCTTTTTATCCTCATGATTCCACTACCTTATTATATATTAGGATGTTAGGATTATGAGTCTCTTCTTGAGGTAGTGATTAACTTTAAGAAGTGGATGAAGTATTCAAAAAACTTGGGATCTCCTTAGGTTTAGATTCTCCACCTTGTCTCCAGCTTGAAATATCATATCTCGAGGTCTCTTCTTGAGGTGGGGATATAATGGGAGATAGAAATTAGAGATTATATTATACTTATTTTTATAATGATATGGATTAATTCACCTGCATATTGGAAAAATCAATCTACATAATAATATTTTCTTAAAACACAAGTCTTGTCTCTTCAACTCTCTTTTCCAACTGATTGGGAAAAAGATGACTTTGGTAAACTTGATTGGGTTCATGATTAGGAATAATGAGTATTGATAGTAATTTTGAGGAAGTGGATATGGATACTAATATACTTGGTGAGGCTACTCCTCATAAACTCTTAGTTTATCTTCCAAGGATGCAATCAAGCCACTCACATCTAACATCTTGATTGTGAGCCTATGCCAATTGGCTCTCTCAATAGGAACCCACTCTCTTTTAACCATCTCTAGTTCATCTCTCACATTATGAATAAGATGACTAGGAACATCTTAACCATGTTCCTTTAATGTTTCAAGATCTAACATATACTTATCATGGTTGAAAAGAGTTTGTTTAAAAGTGGAAATAGATTGACTTGAGAAATGACTAGGTTAAATAGGATGAGCAATATATTAAGGAGGCTAGTTATAAGATTGGTATAATTCATGACATGGTTGATAATGGTAATATTAGAGCTGATAATAGTCATATTAGGGTTGGTGAGGATCATGACAAGGATGATAAAGAGTGTCATAAGCTTGGTAAACCTCACCAACTTATGTAAAACAATACTCAACAACAAAATTAGCCATGGAAATTTAGTAAGAATCAAGAACACAAGGAATGATTATTAACATTCTTCAGAAGTAATACCTAGGATATTTAACCAAATTATGTAATCTCAAAGTTATCATTCATGTTTAGATAGATGCCTCCAAAGGTTGATGTGTTGAAAGACAACACCAAAAATATTTCAACTTATTGGACTTAGAGTCCCATCGAGTGTGCTAAAAACTATTGTCACTTAAATTTGAACTCTTTGAGAAGATGTCTCAACTTTACACATATAAGTGGCATAATTGAAACACCTCTAGGCTTATGGGTAGCCTAAGGATGAAGTAAATCTCTAGATAGGGCTAGCTCCCTTGATGTACCACTTTGGATCACTACTAAACCTAAACTTTGTGAGGAAAAAGGGAGAGATAAAACTAAAATCAAACTATTATAAGGGAGGTGAAACACCAAAAAAATTTATGACTTCCAACCATTTTCATGTTACACATGAGAACAAAGGACTAACCAAACATAAACTTTTCTAATTTGAATCTTCTCACATAAATGTTTCATTATGAGGTTATGGATGAATGTTTAGGATAGAAGCACTAGAAAAGATTCCTTTAATGGCACTATTGAATAGGATACCTCACTTAACCTTGACACTTCCTAGAATACTTCACATGACCTACAAGAAGAAGCTGTAAATAGGTGAGAGAATGAGACAACATGGTAAGGAATCCATAGTCTTCACTAAGAAAGATACATAACTCAAGTAAAAACACTATAAATAGTTATGGAAGAGGTAAAAAATTGTATTTTTATTGATCAAATGTTATGTAAATGAGTATCACTTCACCATACTCAGGTGGAGCATAAGTTAGAAAAGCCAAAATGGCTAGTTCTTATGTAACTTTGAGAGAGAGAGAGGAGAAGAGATAAGTCCAAAGGTCATAAGGATACTTCTCAAGATAATAAATGAGTTTCATATGCATGAGAATAATATGTGAAATGAACCATTCAAGGTCAATAACCACAAGTGTCATCTCAAGTCATGAAACTCATGAAAAGTGGCATGAAAGTTCTTATTATGGCTCAAAAAATAACCTTCATGATTCACCTATATTTTAAATCCAAAAAATTATTACAGATATGTATGATGATTGGAATGAAGGTAAATTATTTTATACATGCTTTTTCATGCATTGGTTTTAGTCCTGGTCATCTGGAACCTTCTCAAAATGAGTTATCACCATCTACAGTCCAAATAACTCTTCTTTCAAGTACCTTTCACACTTGGATTAAAAAAAAGAATTAATTTTCCATGAAAATACATTTTATGGAGTGGATGACATGTTTCAAGATCCTTAATGGCCTTAGAATCATTAGGCACACCTTAAAATGACTTCCACTTGGAGTTTTCACACTACTCACCATCATGTTCACTATGCCAATTTTGACTGGCTGAGATGAGGGCTATATTAAACACACTTAGGAGTTTTTTAAAGGAACTAAAATAACATGGGGATTTATATTAAGTCCTAATATTCCTTTCAAAGTTTATTTCATCTCTTGAAACCTCCTAGAACCAACGAAATGCACAAAAAGGTCAAGAAAATCATATGTTATACCCATCCATTAAATTTAGTACAACTCATCATAATTGTGAGTATATTAAGAGATTATTTTACAACCTCCAATAATCATCATATGAAAAATATTCCATTAGAGTAGCTTTTCATCTCCATTTCCTCAAACTAGTCACTAACAAGGGTTTAGGAGGGGTTTAAGCCATTTTCCACTCTTAAGCTTGTTCATGAAGGTTGGAGGTCAATTTTTTAGAAAAATTCCACAAACGTGATCTTCAATTCCCCTATAAAATTCCCCAAACTTATTATATTCCTAGGCATATCCTAGATCTAAGCACTTTAACTTGGCCTATCAAGCTTACTTTCTCATTTCCTGCAAGCTTAAATTGCCTATGACCCAAAAGTGACTCTTTCAAGGTTTTATCTAAATTATATAAGCTTATACATGTCTGTAATGATGAAACATAAATGTTCCAATAGGTTATACATTCCTATGAATTAATTCTATCAATGCACCATCGTATCCTATCCTTATCATGCTCGCTTACAATTTTTGTCATTATTGATGTGACCATTGACACAATTTCTACTATCACCACTTATTCTTACCATGAGTGTTTAATGAAAATCAACCTTGTCCATCGAAGATAAGTGATAGATTATGTTGGGGGGGGGAGATTTTCCATTAATTTAAAAGGATTATTCACCTCCCAAAGCCAAATTCACAAATCATTATGCCATTGCCCAAAACCCTTGTTGTAAGCACTGAGACATACAACTCACACAATATGGGAGGTGATTTATTGAAACATGAACAACTAGATATCAACCCCTTAACCAACAGCTTATAAATCCTGGCCTTGTTTTAGTATATAGGATGGCCATAGTATTTCAAGAAAATACAGTCCCTAGATGAAAGAATTATGGAGGAATTTGATGCTACATTGCATAATATCTTGGCCATGATAAAAGGGATGGAAATCAAGTTGACGTAGATAGCCATTAGAAGAGTAATGTGGCTATCAAGAATAGGGGAGGAATAGTAAGATAAATATGATGCTAAGGTTGAGAGATGAAATTTTAACAAAGTAAATGAATGCTTGGAAACCTCAAAGTAGGGTACCGTAAGGTTATCTCTACCAAGAAGATGGGCTAAGGCTACTAAGTTTATCTCTATATATTTCATCTACGAGGGAAGGTATTCTATACTGCATGGCCTACACTTCAATTTTGTGAATCATTTGTGACATAGAATAGAGATAAACATTCCCAACTTTTTTCTTCATATGATCACCAAAATGTCAAAGGCTTTTCAAAAAGGTAATTCTAAATATATTTCCCACCATTGTCTCATCCAGTTACTTGTTCAAGACTATTTGCAAAGAACTACACCCAACATGAGTTGGGAGTAATTTATCCAAGTACCAAAAAATGAAGAGAGTGATAGAGAAGAAAAAATTTAGAAGAAGAATTGGAGGTTGAAGAACAAAGATCAGAAGAATAAGAATCCCTCCCTACAAAACCACAAAAACCTACAGCAAAAAACCTTGTTGCAGCCACACAAGAACCTAGAGAAGAAGGTATTCCTATAGAAACACAAGAGCCTATAACAAGGACTGAAGAAGGGACTTCTAGAGGTAGGGAATCTAGAAGGAAGAGGAAGAAACTCATTCTCCATGTTTATTCAAATGAGTCTAAGGAGGAACTTCCACATTCTTCCAAGAAGATCAAGGTAACCCCCACTCCTCATAGATCTCATAGATTAAGGAGAAAGATGATAAATAAACCTTCTTCTATTATTCAAATAAATTAAGAATCTAGGGAAGAATGGACTACTAGTTGTAATGAATCTTTAGAGACTGAAATAGATAGGGAAGAATGTTCTCTAATATTCCATCAAGTAGAATTAGAATAAATTGAGCATAGTTTTAAATAATTCCATGAGGATCCAATGTATGAATAAGCAAAACAATTTGAGCATAATATTTAAGAAATGCATGAGGAAGGAGAATAAGTTGAACACAATTTTAAAGAATTGTATGAGGAACTAGTACATAAAGAAGTAGAACAAGAGTTACATGAGGAACCATCATAGGAAGATGTAGAACAAGAATTACATAAGGAAAATGTGAAATAAGAACATAAATATTTAGAGTAGCCTACTATAGTACAAGTGTAAACTTTTAGTCTTGAACAAGCCTTGAAAGAAATTGAGAAACTAAGGAAACAGCTACAAGATCAATTTGGTGCAGTTCTGGATGCACTTTATAAAGCAACTTGTCAGTTTTAGCCCTCAACTAAATATCATCTTACATCTAGCATTCTACAACATTTTGTAGAGGTCAATCAGCAACATGAACATAAAGTTACTCTTAAGGTCAGGTATCACTCTTATTTTACAATATCTTATAAATTTTTGAATTGGATAGATAATCAATTTGAATCTCTAAAGGAACTTAGAAAAGAAAATAGAAAATTGAAAGAGTAAAATAAGTTTAAGGAAGAGAGCATCACCAAACTAAAACAAAAATTTGAGGACATGGCTGGTATAGCATAAGAACTCCTTGATTGAAGGCCTCTTGTAAAATTTTATTCATTTTATCTTTAAGAACAACAGTACAAGTTTAGATTTATGAGAATTTAGTATGATATACCCCATGAAGTTATTGATCCCCTTTCCTTCTTTTCTATTTAAAAAGTAAGTTTGTAGGAAGAACACGCATAATTTTGAAAGTTCTACCTACACAATTATGTTGTTCCATATGATAGAGAATGGAATCCCAATCTATATGTTGGAGATGTCCAATTACAAGCATTTTCATTATGCTTGTTGAATGAACAGAGAAGAGGAAGAGAAATAGTAGAATATAGTAAAAAGGAAAATGAAATATAGTTAGTTATTAGGAGTGAATCAATGCCACCTAATGTTGTATTAGCTAAATGGAATAATATCATGTTGAAGAATGAAGTAAGAACTTGGTTTGGTAAGAATTATGATAAAGTTCAAAATTGTTATTTAAGATTGAGATATTATATTGGTCTTGCTACATGAGAATCATGTAATAAATGATGGAATGAGCTCACCTAAGCATTAAAAAAGAGGGATCCCTATTTCCCTTTTAATTTAAACACAGCATTTATCAGGACCACAAAATACATTCTTCTTATAGGTGACATGGGATCATAATAATTGAGCCTAAAGTTCCAACCACCCCTATTTTGGTATCTTATTTCAGATTGGTAGGAGAAAACCCTGGTGGATGAAGCCAAATAATCCAAAATTTGGCAAATATTTGAATAGAGGCATAGATTCTATGCTCATATTTCTAGTGGTGTTATCAATCTTGTGGATTTTAGATTTCTTTGTGAATTGGGAATGAATAAGTATGGTGCTCAAGGTTGAGAAAGATCTTAATCTGGGGGGTCTGATGAGCCCCATAAATTTCCTATTATTATTTCCATCTATTTTACTCATCTTTCTTATTTAACATGATTTTGAACAATTTTCCATATATTTTCCTACTTTCATAAACAGTATAGCATTATGTTTTCAAACACTTTTGAATAGTTAAAATTATGTATTGAAATTAAATATATGATGGTTTTCTACTAATTTAGTATTTTTTTTCTATGAATGTGTTTTTAATATGTTTTGGAGAAATAGGTATATAGCATAGAGCTTCTTGCAACAAAAGGAATCTCATTACATAGACCATCCTACAGCCACAGCGTAACCAAAGCTGTGGATGAACATATTTTTATTCTCTTCCAACCAAATTGAAAAAATGACTCTAACCTCCATGGAGCTCAATAAGGAAGTGTTTGAAGAATGAAACAATATTTTTTGTCCTATAGCAAAGTCATGAGATTCATAGGAAGGATGTCTTTAGCAAAAGGAGCCAATTTTGATTATCCCAATTTGAATGTATCTTAGAATAGAATGTATATATTATTTTGTATAAAACAATCTCTTATGTGGTATACAAATATGTAGTAGTATAATTAAGAGATATATATAAAATATTATATGTTGAATAGGATTTGTTATAATTATATTGTGTTAAGCAATTATGATTATAACTTCATGCAGTAATTCATTGTTGCAATTTTGAAGTTCAATTTAATGTTGTATGAGGAAGGGTTTTAGCTAGAGTTGGAAGGAGGAAGGTCCCCCTTTGGAAGGTTTTAGCAATAATCCAACCATTTGATTAGCTAAGCATGTTATTTGATTTCCTTAAGCATTGTGCATTTCATTTCTAATTTTTATGAGTTACATTCTTGTTTAGTATTTATTTTTGGAAGCTTCCCACGTATAATCATTTATTAAACCATACTTTGTTTATGTATCATTTCAAGCATTTCATTTACTTCACTTTAGCATCTTAGATATAATTAACAAGATATAAAATTAGAGATTAAGTGTGCATATACAATGATGTCATGTTATCAAGTCTACGTCCCTAGGTTGACATTTAAATGAGGTATAAGGTACAAATCCATAGTTACTCTCCTTGTTTGTTTTGATCAAGAGAAGTATATCTGATTGTGAATCAGCTACTAGTCAGTAATCATTATATTAATTATTATTTAAATATTTACCTCAAGGTTTACTCATATCAACCTCTAATGGTGGAGGTCGAGCAATTAGATTATGATCAAGTAAATTTTTTTATAATTTATGAGGCAGCTATGGTAATCTAGAGAATTGATTTCTTGGTTGATTTAATAAAACAAGCTTGTTATAAGGTTGATAAATATAATTAATTATGATCTTTGAATCTACTTTAGTATATATTGGCTTATTTATTTAAGATGGTTTTATTTTAAACTTCATTGTGTAAATAGATGAAGGTGCATATTTGAGCTTATTCAAAGCAAGAATCTTGACTTATTTTTATTTTATTGTATGACAAATTTACTCAAATGATTTGATTTATTTTTAAATAAATGAGTCATGAAAAGGTCCAAGTAAATTTTGTTTAAAAATATTGTGTAATTTATTATCTACCAAGGTGGTAGTCATTTTCACAAGCATGGTCTTGTAGTGAAGTACATAATCATTGATAGGCTCATTATTTCCTTATTTAAGCTCATAAATAGATGCATAAGAAAGATTTTCATCAATGTTGATAGAAAAATGATTAAGAAACTAATCTTCTAGTAGATTCAATGCTTTGACTGATTGAAAGGTAAGTCAAAAAACCAATGTAAGGAGTAATATTTTAAGCTTCTTAGAAACAATATAGTTAACAACTTATCACTAAAAGCCTAATCCAAACATGCTATATCAAAATATCTAAAAAACTATATGAAGAGGATATGATGCAATCTCAGGTGCTAATAGATTATGAAGCAAGGCTTGAGAATTCATTGATTGGCTACCTTTTGGTATACCTTGATCTAACCATAACACTTATCATGTAAAAGTGAAATAGTTTGCATGAGGGATTATGTAATAGGAAAGGTTTGTGATGTAGTATGTGTAGCTATCAAAGGCCTTGTGTAAGTCATTTGGTTAGGCATGTGTATAGATATATGTTGTAATCCTTATGTTACTCCCAAATACAAAGGTGTAGATGAAATAATTGTATCAATAGTAGAAGTATCAACACCTATGATAGGGTTAATAATAGATTTATCAATGGAATCATTTGGTTTTTCAAATAAGTTAACATGATCATGTTTATTTTTAACTTTTCAGGCTAAAAATAGAAAAGATTCAATTTCATTAGGGTGGGCATCAAGGTATTCACCAAATTATTTTGCATCAATAATTTCAAATCCATTATCCTTATCTAAATCAAATTATTAGGTTTTTTCACTTTATATGATCAAAATAAGTCCATCACAAGGGTGTAAAGTAATACTTATAGCACCTTGAATGTACAACAACTCTTTTTCATGTGTCATGCTTGAATTTATTAAAATTTACATTAATATTTTTTGTGTTTTAGCATGTGATTTGATTCATTTTATTAAATGTGCATTAATGATGTTCCTTATTAGAGGAATATAACATGTACTGAAAACTAATGAAACATGAAACAAATAGTACTCATCCATTATAGCTATATAGTTTTTACAAAAGAAAATAACAAAAAACTAAAATTTAAATTATACAATAATAAAAAAATTATGTATGGATAATGGTAAATTCCCTTGAAGACAGAAGTCAAAAGAAAGTGTTTTTCATGTCAAATATTAGATCTGAGTTCAAAAGAAAATACTTTAGTGCTAGTTATTAAATCTAAGGTTGAAATCAAGTTTTTAAGTATCGTATATTAGATCTAAAATTGAGATAAAATTATTTTATTATTAAATTTTTTAACCCTTTTTAAATTAATTTTGGGTGAGTGTTAAAGAGTGGAATAACCTATATATAAGGATGAATAAAACTAATCTAGAGTGGGCCAATTAATTAAAAAATTAGATAATGAATTTTATGAATTAAAATGTTGAGTTGTGTTAAATATATAAAGTGCATCTCAAACAATAATTTTATTGTATAAACACAAAGATATAATACTTATCTTATCTAAAAATGTGTAGGTAGATCTAAGATATGTAGAGGTGGAAATAGGCAAGATCAAGAACAAGATATACTTGTCAGATTCTATGAATATTATTTATGGAGGCTTAGACACTTACATTGGCCTTAGGATAATTACGTCACTCAAGTATCCTAATATTGATAGAGATATATGGTATGAAATATTTTTTGTATTTAAAATAGACCATCTAGAGCTTTTTGAGTTTTATGTAACCTTTCTACTAACTCTTTTATTCATTCACATGGGATGTAGATGATTGTTTATGGATAAACCTTATCTCTTCACCTTACAAAAAATGGGTTAGTGGGCTCATGGTATTGAGATGACCTCAATGACCCCACTATTAGTGAGTATTGCCTACATAGACAATAATCTAAGGAAGGCCTCAGACATATGTAGTTCTCCTTTAGGTCTTGGCTTGTGTATGCATAAGAGTGAAGTATACTTTATGTAAGGACATGCAATGATATATCTTGTAACTTGACATAAATTACTCATGGGTTATTCATTGAGTGATTTAGACCTATAATATGACTATTTCTATTATTGGTATGAAAACAAAAAAGAATAGGGTAGTATAACTCAATTGTGCAATAAATTGATTGAGCTTTAATAAGTACTAGCTCAGTATTTATTAGATGGATAATGAATTGGCTTATACTTATATTTATACCACACCTTTTGTAAATATATAAAATAAGGGTTAAACAAAATAAATGGGTTAACCCATAGGATTTAAAATATATACAAATTAGATGACTTCTGAGGATTGCACACTTGCATCAACATAAGTGTACTTATGTGAGACATATGTGTCTGGTAAGCTATGAAGCTACAGATGATATATAATTGATAGTGAAATATATTGATCAAGTTTTATGTTTTTTATATAGTATAGGATATCGGGTCATCATAAATGATAGATTCATACCATAAGATAAATAATTAAGCATAGTGAGATGGAAAATGCAAGACTTTTAGTAATAAGGAGGTCTAGAACTAAAGGGTACAGCCTTGATATGTATTTTCCAAGTATATAAGACTTTTATTCTATATAAATCATACTTTTATATTTACATCCCCCCCCCACTTTAATCTAGTAATGCATATGGATGAAATTACTAGTTCAAAGGAAAGAAATGTGTACCTAGGTGTGTACAACACATCTTACCTCTGATTGAGCCACTTTAAGTGTTTTACTAGTTTTTGACCTATAAATAAGAGCATGTTAAATTATAAATTAGTGTATATAATCTAAACTTTTAAATAATATAAATTCTTGAAATGAAAAAGAGCAAGGAAAGATTACGCCTATGTGTCGATGCAATGATGTTTCCACTTGGTACTTTGATTTGGTAAAGATGTTTCTTTATGAATTATTAGAGATGAAATAAGTTTAAAAATTAACCTTAATTATGCAAGAGTGAGTTGTGACATGACCATTGACATCATTGAATCTCAATCACACAACTCAAGTGATAGTGAAATAAAAAGCCAAGTTAAATGGTATAACCAACTCAACCTAAAAAATGGAAGTAGTGTTAGGAATTTATGGTGTTTAATCTCAACCACACTAATAAAATGATCCAATTAATATAGATAATAAATGATCAAATGGTACTTCTTGGTAAATAGGTTTGACTATGTATTTATAATTTTTGGTGCACTTGCATGGCATATGTACCTATAATGTGTCTCAATTTAAAGTATCTATCAAAATGTAGCCTTTGCTCAATAATTATGTATAATATATATCACAAATTAAAAAAAAAATCCCAAATCTATGAAAATTTGTGTAATGTATAGAATTCTAACCCAAGTGTATATCTTAATCATGAAAATTGTAATGAAACTCTAGAAATTATCAGAGTTGTATAAGTGTGGAGGTCATCTTTATAACATGTCCTAACTATTATGCACCCCTTTTGAGATGATGGTAATGGAATATGGTAGTTACCTTACCTCAAAAATATAATATAATTATATAATTTGTGTATGAATCATGTAGCATATAAGAGTAGCATGTCTAAGTAGATATATCAATGAAACTCATAGTATGTATTCACAACAAGCTCTGAGATATAAAATATGTATCATGGAAACATCTAGAAAGTAATATTATAAGATCAAAAAATAATCAATCACACACAATATCACTCAATGTCAATAAAAAGGGGTCTAAAGAGACCACAAATAAGGGGCATATTCAAATGCTTCACACTCGAAGGAATAACATCTTCAAATGTTCAAATAGAAAAATAAATCAACATACAATGGTACAATGACCAAAAATAAAGGATCATATTCAAATATTACATAATAAATATAATAATAATAATAATAAAAATACACTCAAGGAAGTGACAATGTGAATAAATTAAGTATAAGCAACCATGATAAGCATATCATACTAGTCCCTGCATATATGTGTTAGCAAAAAAATCTCATGTAACATAACATATCAAGTACACTATGAAATATGTAATCTTGATCATATACATGTGTATGAATTATCATATAATCTCATCATGATAATGGAAATGTGATCATAAAATAATATAACTTATATCAATCATAATCAAGGAAGCAGATTCCCCCAACATAGTGTATCATGCAGGAAGAGGATAGGTCTAAAATTTATATGTACATGTATCATGTATTTTTTAAATAGTAGTATCACACTCAAGTATGCATGAAATTTATGTTTATTTTTAAATGAAATTATATGATATCTACTAACATAAAGTAAATAATATAGATGTCAAAAAGCTAGTAAACATATGAATGTTGAATATTTTTGGATTTTTTATTTTATTTGAATGTTTTTGTATTTTCTTGAATATTTATTTTTATTTTCAAATATAATTTTTTCCAAAATAACCTATGATCCTATGTAATATATGCTCATAGGAATATCCAAAGTTAGAATATGGTACATCAAACTAGAGATACTACCAAGGAGCAAGTATGGGTGTCATATCTAGAACTGTAGAATCTATGGTACCCTCTGTATGTCTCATAAAACTTATCTTTATGAAGAGGTAATAGGATTATGGGTTCATGGAACCCCTTTTTTAGTTTTTTTTGGTTTCTTCAGTGTAACTATAATTGGAACATTTTTATATGCTCTTAGAAATTTTGTAAACTGTGTAGGTGTAGATGAGGATTCCACAAAATCTACTCTGTATCTCTAGTGTAATGGTATTTCAAGTATGGACTACATAAAAAAAGGGATTCCCTATTTCTTTCCCTTTTATGGGAAATTAACCTTATCAAGTTATATAATTAGTTGTCTAGGAATAAACCTCTCTTACTCAAGTGGATGTTCATATGGAATTCCAAAAATTGTGACTTCCCTACTCATAATAATGTATTTAATACATTCATGCATTCTAGAAGGTATTATTTATATTTTATTTATCCAAGTTCATCCAAATAACATATTAAAGACTCTAATTTATGGTATAACTGAAAAGGTAGTAATCACATGTGTTAGACCAACTTGTAAATGCAAATCAATCTCCCAATAATGTGTTGTGATGTCCCATCAAATGCTCTAACCATTTTGGTCAAAGGGTATAAATCATCATGTGTAGATCCCAAATGTGTAAGTAGTGTCATGATACATACATTTTCACTAGCACCATTATCGATCATATCACTATGTATAGGTTGATGATCAAGGTATTCTTGAATAAATACTGAATGAAGATTTGAGTCATCATCCAAAATTTCACTATAATAAAATGTAATAGGTATATAAACCATAGGAGGTATTATGAGTGTGTAATTATCATTAATCCCATATAATGTGTGCATATAATTTTATGAAGTAGTATGTGCATTGTATTCCATTTGTACATCTAGATCTTGATTATAATGATCCTTTAATGGATTGTTAAATATCTTTTGGTTTTGATGGTCACCAAGTTGTGAACTTAAATATTTTAGAGGATCATCAAAGGTAATCTCTTGGATATCAAAAGGATCTCAAATCTCATGTTCTAATATATAACATTTATTTTTAGAATGCATAAGACCTTGGTGATAGTCATAATATGCATTAGTATCATATCTATTGGTAGATTTCAACTCATATAAACCTCTATAAGACGAGGGAGAGATATGACATGACACTCCACAAGCTTCTTAAGTAATGAAGCTGGGGACTTAGGTAATTGTGTAAATTGCCTCTTTGGTGCATTGGATAAGATGAGTTGATTAAGTTATTGTGACACTATGTTAACCCTCATGGTTGTTTCCTTTTTAGGCTATGTAGGTTTTACCTTGTATCTTGGTTTGATATAAAATCTGGTAGTAGATGTAGTCAGTGTGTTTGCTACATACTCATGCTTGTTCAAGGAAATAAGTTTCATTTCATGATCTCAAAATACATGGCATAAGTCATCAAAATATTTGAAGCTTTTGAAAGTAATGGACTCATGTGATGGGACAAGAAAACTTTGCTTAAAGATGTCTTGAAGCTCATTATCTACCATTAGATTTTTCATTTTATCCAACATTATTTTGTACCTCAAAACATACTCATCAATAGGTTTATTAGTTCCTTGTTTAATTTGAGTAATTTTTGCATATGACATTTTTTTGTGATTTTGATAGATAAATGTGCTAGAAATTGATCCACTAGAGGTTTGAATGCTTTTATTGATCATATTAGTAAGTCATAGAAACATCTTAAATCATAGTCCTATTGGCCATTTTTGGCCCACATACCAAGCTTTAAAGAGACAAGTAGAGTTCTTATGAAAATAAGGACCAAATAACTTAAGAAGAATATCATGCTATTTCAAAGCTTTTGAAACACTTTAAGCAAGCTTAAAGTATGATATAATTGATCTTTAATGAACAAGTCTAGAATTACAAAGTGAAGAAACTAAGTAAGTTCTCATATGTTTTGAGCATTCAAGAGCATGGACTAGGATGCATATGCCTTATAAAATCATCAATGCCTTGAAATAATGATCAAAGGATGATTTATGCAAGCATTAGAGACTAGACCATCACCAAGATGTCATGAAAAAATGAATGAATGAGATAATTTTTGCATTGTTTATCTTCACTCAAGAAGCCCTCACAAGCCAAATAATTGTAGTGTCAAGTAGTTCTTCATGTTAGGAACATGCTCTTTAAATTTCATGTTTGCACGAGATTTTTGGATCAAGTTATCGAGCTTCAAATTCAGATCTATAATATAAGACATCCATGCAAACATTAAAATAAATCTCAAACAAATCAAACCCTTTTTAACTTAAATTTGATGGTCATGAAAATGCCAATGATGGTCATGTGAACATCAATTTTAATCTCATGAATTAGATGTTGGATTTCAAATAGTGGGTACCAATAGATCTATTAGTCTACATTACATTATACATCTTGATCTAATGGTGGGAGATGGGTTAAAAGGTCAAGGAGATCGAGAGGCCAACACATGGCACAAGTGTGTAAGGCTATAGATTGATAGTAAATCTTGATAACTATTACATGTTTGACATGTAGAAAAAGCTTGGATATAGTTGACAAGTCAAGGGAAAGATCAATGGTGCAACCAAAGGTCAATATGTCAATAAGTTGAGTTAGATATTGATAACCAATTATAATAAAGATGAGCTTAAGACTTTTGACAGAAGTTGAGGAACCATTTTTTACCAAGGAAAATAGGTCTTACAGGATCATCTTGCCACCATTGAAGCTTGATCCAAAACCATTAACAAGACACACTAATGCAACCAAGGTGATCAAAAGCATATGGGACCACTATTAAAGCTAAATATAGACCTCTGGCTCATAAATTTGTATTGGGTAGGGTTATTTATACAGTTATGTTTATAATTTTTAAATAAGGATCTATGTAGATGGTGAAATCTTGGTTCCTATAGAGATAGATTGGGTCCTTTTGGACCTATTTAGATCTATAAAATAAGTTATGTGGTCTATAGGTTTGTATTAATATGGTAGCTATATTAAAACCAATAATCTTATATTAATTTTCCATCTATAGATGCACCTATAATATAAAGATGAAAAGGGAGTAGATATGTGTTTAATGTAAAGAGTCTCATCTATCCACATAGCTCCATCATTAATAAAGTAGGTAATAACCAGCATTCTTGGCATGGAACTATCAATTTTAGGATTTAATCCTCATAAACACATCAAATGGACTTAGGGTCCTGAGGTGGCAAACTTGTAGTTGGAGAAGCAGTTAAGGGCATTGATTTTGTTCAAATAGACTTTGTCATCTTGTAGAATAGACCTTTGTCTTCTAGTGGGATCTCTCAACCAATGATAGGATCATAAGTATTATTATAACAAAAGGAGGTCTATTTGTTGATAAAAGCATGCATACAAAAAGCAATCAATGAGATACCACCTCACTTCTTGATCTTGATGATTTTTATCCACTCTCCAATACATTATTCCCATCTCTCTCTCTCTCTCTCTCTCTCTCTCTCTCTCTCTCTCTCTCTCTCTCTCTCTCTCTCTCTCTCTCTCTCTCTCTCTCTCTCTCTCTCTCTCTCTCTCTCTCTCTCTCTCTCTCTCTCTCTCTCTCTCTCTCTCTCTCTCTCTACTATATATAGAGGATTTTGAGCCAAAAAATGGATCCTATTGGTATCCTCTTGGTATCACTCTATTACCTCTCTTGGTCATAACTAAACTCTACCAAGATGGAGCTTGTAACCTCTTGAGATGAATACAAGACTATTTTTGTAGATTTCATTGCTCTGGTATAGTGTGTACATGTCATGTTTACATATGTGTTAAAAATCTCTCCCTTTTCAAGTCATGATTTCACCTAGTTAGTAGTTCATATTGTTATGAAGGTCATGTTTAGTGTTCTACATCTCTTGACTAGAACCTACATGTGGATATTATGACTTGTTAGTGTCTTTATTAGACCTTTCCATCATTTCCCTCAGCTTTTAATCATTTGGTGAAACTCTTCATGAAACATTAATTTATGATAGATATTTAGAATCTTAGATCTAGTCTTATGCTTGTTTCATTAGTGTTTAAGATTCAATTAGAGTGGATCAACCATAATTTAGGTACATCACCATATTTATCTTAGGTTTCCCTTTATGTTATCTCTCTCCATTTTCCTTAGTCATTACTAGGTTTTATCAATGGAAATGAACTAAATGATGCATTAGAGGAGCTAGTCTCATTAAAAATCCTAGAGGTCTAACCCCATTATAATATACCCATAACCTAAGGTTAGTCCCATGCTGAGCTAGACTTAAATGTAGGACCTGAACACTTCTACTTCCATCTAGGGTGCAATCTAGATCTCTAACAAGTCCTTTAGTCTCCTTATAAATAATTTGGTCAAAATTTTATCATTGGGGCCATAATCAAGACATGCCACATAAAAAGACCAAAAATGTTGTTCAAGATCATCCTTATCATCATAAAATGTGAACTTGGGTGCAACAAAACTAGTTGGCAAAGGGTGCAAAGATATCTTAAGTGTTACTGGATTATGTAATACATATTTCAAACCAATAATATGAGTCGATTTCAAAGCATTTTATTCAATGTTGGTAATCATGGCTTTCAAAGTTTTTTATAACTTAGAGAAGATTTTTCACTGTATCCCTATAGGAATTTAGATTTGAGAAGCCACTAAAGGAAATGAAAACACCACCTATGTTGGTGTAGGCATTAAAATTAGTAATTGAGTTAAAGTATTAATTTTTACCATGGAGGATGTGGTAATAGTTATTCCATCCAGTATATTATGTGGATACACTAGCCTTATCATGTTTATTGATTTCTTCTTGTGTAACATGTAAGAATACATTTATTAATTATTTATTTATATTTATATGATTGACTAGGGCTTATTTATCTTCCATTTTGAAATGATATTTCTTAACATATTCCATATTTGATAAATGTAAATAAAGGTGCCAAAGGAAATGGAAAAAATTAGATATAAAAATTGCTAAAGTCAAAAACCCTAGAAGACTAAAAACCTTAGAGCAAGCTAGGAGTTGCATGAGAATACACAGTGATTAGGTTCACCAAAAGGTTTAACCCTTTTTTAATTATGCTTGGGTGAGGGGTAAAGGGTAAAATAACCTATACTTAAGGATTAATAAAACTATATTATAGTAGGGCAATTAATTTAAAACTTAGATAAATGAATATTTTGAACTAAAATGTTGAGTTATGTTAAATATAGAAAGTGAATTCCAAATAGTAATTTGATTTCATATACATAAATAAGAGAAAATAATTATCTTATTTACTAATATTCAAGTAGATATAAGATATGTAGAGGTGGAAAAAATTTGGAACAATATTAGAATCCAATCATTGGATTCTATAAATATTATTTATAGAGGCCTAAACACTTGCATTAGCTTTGGGAAACTTACATCGATGAAGGTGTATTAATATCAATGGAAATATATAGTATGAAATATTATTTATATTTTAGAGTGACCAATTAGAAATTTTTGGATTTTCTACCACATTTCTACTGATATATTTTATTCATGCATATAGGTTGTAGATGATTATTTATGGATTAAACCCTATCTCATCACCGTAGGTATTTGTGCCTTGTAAAAAATAGGTTAGTGGGATCATGGTGTCAAATTGACCTCAACACCCCATTATCAATGAGCATTGCCTACATATAAAATACTCCAAGGAGGACCTCAGACATATGTAGTTTTATCTTAGCTATTGACTTGAGTATTCATAATGCTACAATATACTATATGTAAGGACATGCAATGATCTAGTTTATAAATTGATAAATATTATTCATGGGTTATTCTTTGAGTGCTTCAGACCTAAAATATGAAAATAGGGAATAAGTGGGAAATAAAACTAAGTTGTATAAATGATTGATTAAGCTTGAATTGGTGATTACTTGGTATTTTATGGATTGATAATGAATTGGATTAGATTTATATTTATACCACACCTTTTTGAAATATCTCATGGAAGGGTTAAATAAAATAAATGGGCCAACCCATAGATTTGAAATATTTTTAAATTATATAACTTTTGAGGACTAGACACTTGATAAGAATCTAAACACTTACATCAACTCAAATGTCCGTACATATGGTGCAATTGTTTGGTAGGCTAGGAAGATATTGAGGATAGGAAACTGATAGTGAAGGATATATATCAAGTTTTAGGATTTTTATATAGTGAAAGAGATTTGGATGATCATAAATAATAAGGTCAGACCATAATATAAAGAGTTAGGCATAATGAGATGGTGAATGTGAGTCTTTTCAAATTAGGGAGGTCTAGAACTAAAGGGTAGAGACTTGATGGGTATTTTCCAAGTATACAACATTGAGATGATATTTAAATCATATTTTAGTATCTACATGAATGTTTAATAATTTATCTAAACCTTGGGATAATTTTTTTGAAATAATACTTGAAAAAAAAATGAGTTCACCAATATGTTTTATCAAATTTTGAATTAATGTGGTGAATTACCCTAATTCAAATAAATTTAATAGAATATAGCAGTATGTTGTAAATTAACTTTTGACAAGCAAATTGAAAGTAACACAATAAAATTGACAAAGTACAATCAAAAGAAAGAAGACTAAATATGAATAAAATGAAATAATTATTTACTATCTAAGATCTAACTATATAAAACAAACAAATGAATAAAACTGACTAAGAAGGACCGATTCTACAAATGTAAAGAGATTGAGACTAAAACTAATAAGGATGTTATCATCCAAGATAAGATCTACTTGCACTATAAATTGAGCTGGTCAATCTTGTCCTTTGTTAAAAATCAATAAACTCAATTCATGATCATTTATGATAACATAAATCATGCATGTGTGTGGAGATTTAACCTTTATATGCACATGAAATACCTAAAAATCACTTCTTCAAATATGAAACCCTAATAGGGATTACAATAGTTGAATACCTATAAATAGAAAGGGGGGAGTGTAATAGGCTTATCTAACCCCAATCACACATGTGATGACTAAATGTTACCTGCATATCTATTGATGTAGATTTTATGCACACCAAATATTTTTTAGTTAAAGTCCCTCTCATTTTAGGATCACTGATAATTCACTCCAAGGCATGAGATGTGGGTCTTAGTTTTGTAAATAACCATGTGGTGGAATAGTTGTGAACTAAATGGTTGTTTACCTCAAATGACTTAGAAATGGTAGATGCCTAAATTTTAAACTATAAATATACTTGTGATGCAGGGATGAACATAAAATAAGGTGGGTCTAATAAAATAATAATAAAAGGAGGAAAATGTAGGACATAAAATAAGGTGTTATATGATCCAATGGAAGATTAAACATGTTTGCCTTCAAATTGGTACCTCAAATACACCTCTTAAATTAGATGTATTGAGTTATATTGGAGGAAACTCATGGGGATTTCATCTTCTCATTTTAGGATTGTTTTTGAGATAATCTAGGGCATGAGTTTTAGGTATTTGGATCCATGATATAACCTCCTTGGAATAGATCTCCAAAAAATGCATTACTACCACCAAAGGCTCAATTCTTACTTTCACTTACATGAGATTTTATATACTACTTGGTTCAATTCCCACTTAGACAACTTAGTTCACAATTTATAAATAAAGGGGTACTTTTTAAAGATATTAAGTAATTAATAGAAAGGGAAGGAAGGGTATGGTAGAAAAAAGAGTTTTCTGGGCAAGTAAGATAATATCAATACTAAAGACCAAACAAGCATCCAACTATAGTTTTAATATTATATGTTGAGTTTCAAATGATCTCTAAATTTAACCACACATGGAGGTAAGTATGGGGAGAATAATATAATCTAAATTCTAATAACTCTTTTTAAAAATAAACAAAATAAGAATTCTGTTAATCACACACAAGCTTATAGTGATCTAACTAAAACAAAAGAGTAAAAAACTAATTAAAGTAACTTATTTCTCATTATAACCATTAAATATAGTATAGAAATACATATTTGAGTTCTTAAAATTACTATTATTTAGTTTGCACAAATAATTTTTTATAACCCCACTGAGTTTAACCAGATTTAGGTATTAAAAAAATTAAAATTTTACTTCTCTAATCCAAACTAGATTTATCTCAAATATTGTTAAGATACTTGATATTTAACTAAATTCATATAAAATCCATACATTTTATTTGATTCATTTATTTAATGATCAATTAATAAAAAAAATCTTAATTGCATAACCAACTCAATATAAATTATAAATTTGTAGTATATAATCTCAGCCAACTATTGAAAGTTTACATTATAAATTATACAATAAGAGCAACCAACTATTTAATGATAAAATGTAATAATAGTAAAATAATATAATGTTATTCATCATAATGTTAATATACATTTATACAATGTTCCACAGAATAAATGATTATCAACAAAATCAAAAATATACAATATGAAATCATGAGTAAAATTCTCTATCGATTAACTATTGAAGGGGAGGGAGATCATCATCAAAGTTCTTTTCCACACCAAACATGAACCATATATCTCTTTCACAATCACCTAACAAGGTAATGGCCCTCCCTTCATGGATGAGTATATGATAATGGTATAGGTAATGAGAATTCAATTAGAACCTGTATGTTTTAAGATATACATCACATGTAGCATATCATAAATAATTCCATTCTAACATGATATCATGCATACATGCATTTAAATCAAATAGATAAAATGATAACATTTAACTATAAACATTACTTTGGCCAAAGTTTTCATATAGTTTTAAGATCACTCAAATCAATAATATTCACACACACACACACACACATCTCAATCATATTTCATTCATTATGTGTATTATTGACTCTAAGTAATTGCATGAAATCCTTTTCACATAAATACTTTCTTGGTGTCATTAATAAAAAAATTCACTAAATAGATCATATGCAAAAATCCATGGTTTCCCATATAGATATCCATACTAATACCATAATATATATATATATATATATCACACACACACACACACACACACACACACACACACACACACACACACACACACAGAGGAATCATACATGAATTAATCACATGTTTTATAAAAATAAAAAAATAAAACCCCATTGTTATATTTTCCTAAGTTTCAATAATATCCTAATACCCATTTCAAAATAATGTTCTATTATTAGTAATTTACTTACCAAACAATATTTAATATATTCAAGTTTCTACAAGTTCATGTATAAATACCTTTTACGTGTATTATAATGAAAGTAAATAGAATCAGGAATTTCACACTAAATTCCAAGTTTTTAATCAAATTTCATTACCTCATCTAATTTTCATTCAACATCATATACCTATTTTTCAATCAATTAAGAATGATATAACCACATTATAATCAAATGAAATACATCATGGTTTTCATATAAATGCATTTGTTTACATTACACACACACACACACACACACACACACACACACACACACACACACACACACACACACACACACACACACACACACACACACACATATATAATTAAGTGATTTAGAGCTTTGATATATATATATATATATATATATGGTCATATGTGCATATGTGTGTGTACATATGACCATATATGTGTGTGTGTATACACACACACACATATGACATAAAAATATATATATGCACACACACATGTCTATACATATAATTCATAGGTATTATGTGTGTGTGTGTGTGTCTTTATGAATTATCCATAAACAATATATTTATGTCTATATGTGTAACTCATAAACATATATATATATATATATATATATATATATATATATATATATATATATATATATATATAGTTTAACCTTCATACTAAGTGCTTAACTTAAGAAAATGTTAACTCTATATATAACAAAAAATAAGGTACAAGTCTATATGCCAATTTTGCAAACATTATTCTTTTAAAAAAAAATCATCTCAAATTATAACATTAAACTATTATACCTAAATTTTATACCTATGAAAGTATTAAAACCATTAATCACATGGTTAATTTCATACAAATTAAATGAACAACTAAATTAATTCCAACCAAACATAATTCACATATGCATCAAATAACCCTCCTTTTTCTTTATGAATCAAATGACCCAATAAGAATGCATTAAGGTATAAAAACACCAAATGCAACTACCTTGAAGTTTACCATATCGTACACTAAGTCCATGAAAACCATTCAATATTATGTTATTTCTAACCACACAACCTACTAAATTAGATCACACACAGTCATGTTAAGAGTATGTTGAGGTTGAATTCAGTCCTTCTACATGAATTCAACCCTAAAGATTAAACATTCATGTTAACCTATCTAACTTAATCCTTAACCAATTCATTAAAAATATCAAAGTGACTAAAACTAGGTAAAGAACCTACAAAATAATGAAAATGGTTCTACTTTCTCAAAGTTTACCATAGTCGATAAACACTATAAAATAGGGTAAGTTTAACATAAAACTCTTGTCCCTATTTATTCATATTATTGTATATATGTAAAGACAAAATGGAAACCTATAAGTATTGTTTGTGTTCTATGACTAATTTTTTCATCATTAACTACTAGATAAATAACACATCCATTTACCATAGATACAAAATAAATAAACACAACCATCTACCACATAAATAAACACAAAATTTTACCAAATAAACAAACACAGTCATTTACCATAGTTACACAATAAACAACACAGTCGTATGAATCTAGACAGCCATTATAATCATGCTCATTTTCCATTACCCTAAATAAATATGTTCATACTATAACTATTTTGAATCAATGATTCAATTTTATGAATAGATTCCTCCTTTCACAAGGTTGAATGCATGATTTTGTTATAATATAATCAAATTTAAAAGAACATTATAGTAACCATATTAAAACATTCAATAATAACCCAATACTAACATTAAAATATCTATGTAGGGTAATTTAAAGAACAAACCTTGCCTCGTTAATATGCTTGTAATGAATAATATACACCTTGCCTTCACTAAAATGTTCATCTTTTTCCTCTATTCCTTTCTATCAACCATTATTTGCCTCCTTAAAACCCTCTACATATTTTATCATATCATATGTCATCTGCATGCCACCATAAACCCTTAATTTCATGGTGAACCCTTATCCATCATTTAATATCAAGAATTACTCACCATAAACACTAGAATTTATCAACATGACCAATATCTCATAGTCTCATCCCAAACACAACATAGTCATCATGCACTGTCAATAAAACTTCCACAATCAAACCCTAGTTTTCTCCACTCTGTATGGCTTAAATCATTAAAACACAATGATAGATCACCCTAAATTAGGGTTCATAACCAAATGTCAAACAACATAATAATTAATTAATTATTTGAATTATATAAAATTAATGACATTAAACATCACAAAGTTTATGTTTAATTTAACCCCTTTTGGGTGTTTCAAACCATATCACCATGGATATCCCAAAAGTCACTTTCACCTATTACTTAGGTTTTTTATCATGTTTATATAATCAAATTTATTTAATAACTAAAAATAGTGGTCTATATCCATGCCAATTATAATCTTTTTTTGATGATAAACTTTTATATTGATTATTTATAGGTACTTGACAGAGTAAGGAATCATGTAGTAAACAATCCACACAATAAATTAATCTAAAAGACATTTATAAATATAATATTCCATAATGGCATAAAACATCACATTCATAAAGAACACTCACAACTAAAAACATGTCAATATTATCATCTAATCATAGATCAAACCTAGTCAACATTATCAAACATAAAAAAACTAAATGCAACTGAGATTAGAGCAAACATATAACCATCAACTCATAAATAATATGCATTTAATTTTACTTCATGGCATATGCAGGGTTCCTTATCTAATCTCTCTACCCCCAACATATTCATCTATTGTACCCTCTTTGATGATATTTTCCCTTCATATCTATTTGAATTGTGGACTATCTCTTGCATCTACCTCAACAAACATAAATGGTAGTTAGCATGTATCAATAATAATTAATAAAATGTTGATAAATAACAATAGTACTGAATAAGCATGATCAATATACATGTGAAACTTATGTACAACTAAAAAATAAGTGATGAGTCATATAATAATCATTATATGTCTATCCATACATTAGTATAAATGAAAATAATTTGCTATTGCAATAAATTAACCTTCATTAACCACATTAATATTAGTTTAGTGAGAAAATAAAGTTTAATGTGGAAATAAAGATGTAAGAAAATTGTAAAACATTTATAAGATAAAACATAGTGAGATAAAATATAACTTATATTAATATTGTGGTGTTTTACTACAAAAATCCTGACCTTTACAATAAGATGCAAATCAACATATATAGAGACAATATGGGATCCACCTCCAAATAGATGGGTCATTCTTAGCTATAGTTTCTCAAAATAGTTACAACCCAATCATTTTAATGATGCTCTTAGAAAATATATAGTAGATAAAGGGTACCCAAATTTTTTATAGCACCCCCTCCATTGGGACTATATGGGAGCATCAACTAGTACTTGGTGGTGGACTAGGGAAAATTTTAGTGGCTATTTATAACCAAATGGATATAAGGAGGTTTTTTTAATTTTAAAAACGTAAAATTCTATGAAATTTTACATATGTCAAATAGCCTCAATTTTATACAATTTCATAGGTCAGGACACAGAATCACCTTATATATTATAATCGATCCTATTTCAAAACATAGATTTGCTAGAGTTATAAATGTATGGGTCTAATTCATCAGGAAATTATATGAGACATGTATAAGTTAATCTAATATCACCAAGTATATATGTATGTACGTATGTAATAAGGACCACCTAGGACACAATAAGCTTAAGTTAATAATTATATTTTCTTATGAAAATGTTTTGAATATTTTTTGGTGCCACATGTTCTTCCTTCTATATGGTTTTTAATAACTATAAAAACTTAATAATAAATAATTTTCAAACCTAATATTTATTTTATTTCTAGCATTGAATGTGGTGCAGATAGAATTAAAGTTACAGGGATCTAAGTTTAGATTTAGCCCTATTTTTTAGTGAATTGGTGTCGACATATTGAGGGTCCCAAGGAAAAATTTAATGTTGGTCTAACACGTAACCCACAGGATTAACATAATTTGTTTTGAATATATATGTGATTGTTTCTCATTTTTTCTTTTCATTTTTGCAAGCTCTTAGTGGAAGTGAAGCTTTAGTAGTCAAAATTAAAGCTCTGGTATTTGAGGTTAAAAATCAAGGTGTAGACAAATTCTATGCTAGTTTCCTTGTGATTAAAAGGTATGTCCTTGTGTTTTCTTAGTTTTAAATATTGAGAGTAGTTGTTTGCATACATATTCATCTATCTTGAGATGAATAAATTTAATAATAGGTTCCCTAAAAAATATTTGTTTATAGTTATTTGATTAAAAAAAATTGGATGTTGGTTTTCTTCAAAATTTCATGTATATCTAAAACTCTTTTCCTTAAACTCAAAATATGTGAAATAGGTATTTTTGGGTTAGTCAAAAATATGGTTGAAGTGATTATGAGTAAAAGAATTATCTTGCATGCCATTATTTCTTAGAGGAAATGAGTTTCTTGTTTGTTTAAAATAAGTATGTGGTAAAGACCAACCACATAATATAATTCTTTTTTTTTGTGCATTTTTTAAAAGAAGTATCTTGCATATCATTATTTATTAGAGGAAATGAGTTTCTTATTTATTTAAAATAAGTATGTGGTAAATACTAACCATATAGTATAATTCATTGTATTCTTTGTGCATTGTTTAAAAGATCTTGCATACCATTATTTCTCAGAGGAAATAAAGTTTCTTATTTATTTAGGGTTAAGGGTGATAAAACTAAATACTTACCAAATAATATATTAAATTAAGTAAAAATTTGTGACAAAAACTTAGGGTATAGAGTATAAATAATATATTAAACTAAGTAAAAAATTGTGACAAAAACTTAGGGTGTGTGTGTGTGTGTGTGTGTGTGTGTGTGTGTGTGTGTGTGTGTGTGTGTGTGTGTTCTTGCCCTATGGCCCCATAGTCAAATTATTATTTATACTCTATATCCTAATTTTTTGTCATAATTTTTGCTATACTCAATTTAATATATTATTTGGTTGGTCTTTACCACACACTTCTTTTTAAAAAACAAGCAACTAATTTCCTCTAAGAAATAATGGCATGCAGGATACTTATATGAAAAGCAAGGATGACATAGATGAAAATAATTTAATTATTACCTTAGTTTATTGTGTGCTCAATATGCTAGTGCCAATTCACTAAAAAATGGGGCAATATCTGAACCTCAATCCCCATAGTTTTAATTCCACCTACACAACATTCAATTCTAGAAATAAAATAAATATTACATTTGAAAATTATTTATTATTAAGTTTTTTAGTTATTAAAACCATAAATAAGAAAGAACATGTGGCACTGAAGAATATTCAAAACATTTTTATAGTAAAATATAATTATTACCTTAACTTTATCATGTCTTAGTTGGTCCTTATTATTTACATACATACATATATATACACGCATATATACCTAGTGATTCTAGAATAACTTATACATATTTCATATAATTTTTGGGTGAATCAAACCCATTCAAACTATATAATAAGGTTTTCCAAAAATTTTGAAGTGTGAGTTGTGGTATGTACTTAATTTATACGAAGTATTGCATATAATATTACTGTATGTAATACAAAAAAAGAGTATTAAAGTCTCATGATCATATTATATTTTTGTTTTAAATATTTAAGGTAATAATTATATTTTGGTCGGTATGATTAGTTAATTTAAATAAATAAAAAATTGAAAGGCCAATATGGATGTGTTTAAAACATTTTCCATACCTTATTATATAGTTTATAATTTTAAAACTATGAAAATGTCTTGAATATTTTTTCAGTTACGTCATCCTTGGTTTTCATAGTTCTCAAAGAGTATAAATAATAAACTGACTATGCCAATGAATATTCAAAACATTTTCATAATTTTAAAATTAAAAACTATATAATAAGGTATACCAAAATGTCTTAACCACATCCATATTGGCCTTTCATATATTTTTTTATTTCAATTTCAAACCCTTAAACCCTAAACTAAAAAATAATTATTACCTTAAGTTGATTGTGTCCTAAAATTTCCTTAACACACACACATGAAAATTAAACATCAGGGGATTCATGTATTTGATTATGGCCTATTTATAATTTTCTTGAAAGTGGCATGAGGATTGAGAAAGAACAATTCATGGTTTTCTTAAGCTGGTAGTTGTTATTTTAATATGGTTGTAAAGATGATGGAATGATTCATTTTTATGCACAATGAAATTTATATAAGCATTATTTGCATTTGTGTTTCAAATTGAACAATTTGATGCATTGTATTTTTAAGATAATAAAAATTGTGAAGTATTTGAGCTCAAGAATATAAAGTGTTTATTTTAGCATATTTTATTAGATGTTAGACTAAAATCGAGGTTTGAATGATTCAAGTAGATATTTTGGGGTTATGATGATGATAAATGTAGTGAGGCTACTCCTTCATGAGGTAGATCTTGAGGCATATGATTATTTCATGGTCATAGGGATGTTAACATATTTTATAGGCCATTTAACTAGGGAACCCATGTTTCCTTGCATTTTGATGCTAATGACCTTGCCTTTTAGAATGTTCTCAACTCTTTACCTACTAACTCTCTAAATTTATGTGGAAATAAATGATGGAGTGGATCACATTGGAGGAATCCTCCTCATGGATAATGTAATCCAAATGAGTCCCCTCAACACATGCATGCTCATGTTGCCATTCAGCCTAATGAGAAAAATGTTCCATTGCCCGAGCAACCTCAACATGAAAATATTCTTGAATTAACTACAAAATTGCATCCCAATGAAAATTTTCCACTTAATACTAATATTCCACCCCTTGAGCCTGAAAAACCTACTTCTTTTAGAAAGAAACATGCCAGCAACCCTGTAGCACAACTTATGGAGGTCAAAATGTTAAAAAAAGTAAAGTTAGAGGTAGATGATTCTAAAGGGCCCTCAACCCACTTGATGTAACTTCTTGTTGCTTCCATGGAGTATACTAATTACTTGACTGATAAGGGTGCCCCTTTAATAGATCTAGCTTCTGATACCAACTTTGATTAAAACTTAAATTCTTGTGTTGAAATTTTTATTGATACTTGGTATTAAATATTGTTTTGATATTTTTAACTATGATGATATTATTTTTGGTAGTTTTTATATATACATGGAATTATTTTATTTCTTACTGAAAAGTATGTTTGAATGGTTTACTCTTTACTGGATAATTATGGAAACACACATGGATTTTAATGTTTTATAATACTTTTTATAGTTATTTCTACATATTGATCATGTTTTATCCTTGCCAAAATCAATAAATAAATGTATGTAACATGGTCAATATTCAATATGATCTTGAGAGAGATGTTGAAATCAATATTTTTTTTTGTTATCCTTCATGTCCTAAAATTATGGTTCTCAAGGGCTCTTTTTATGCAATACATATGGTAAGATCATGTGCAGTACTTAGTATACATTGAGGATAGACCTTTATAAGTCTTCCAAAAGACTAATTTAAGACATAAAAGGGATATCAAGAGATTAATATATAAGAGGCTGATCTATAAGTATACATTGAGTACATTAAGTCTTTTTATCTCTCGATTACTTTCATTTCATTTCTTTTTCCCTCTTTTTTAGCTATAGAGATATATAAGGGATACCAAGTGATTGATAAAACACTTTGATAGAATCATAAATATTTACTTCAAGAGATTACCTCTTTAATAGTTTTTACTCTATTAGATAGGTTACATTATATTATTTAAAATCTACTCACACACACACACACACACACACACACATGATAATTGAGATATAAACTATAAAATAAGGTATGCCAAAATGTCTTAACCATATCCATAATCAATAATAGCCTTTCAAATATTTTTTAATTTCAATTAACAGACCATTTCAACCTAAATATTATTATTACCTTAAATTGGCTATGGGGCCATAGGGAAAGACAACTATGATAATCAAGGATGGCAAGCCAATATATTTAAAGAAACACTTTTTAGGTAACTTATCATTATATTTAATCATTTCAAGATAGTCAACTATGCATGCAAACAACTACTCTCAAATTTTTGTTTGATTAAGAGAACATGTCTATAATAGGTGTAAACTCTATTATAGAAATGCACATGTATTCGATCATAAGTAAGTTTCTTGAATACATATGTGATAGTTTCATGATTTTTCTAGTCATTGATGCAATCTTTTAGCATAAGTGAAGATATGGTATTCGAAAGATTAGGATAAGAGGTTGGAAATGAAGGTGCAAATAATTTCTAAATTAGTTTTCTTATGATTGCAAGGTATAGATTTGTGTTTATTTTATTCTAAATACTAAGAGTAGTATTTTGCGTGCATAGTCATATATCTTGAAATGAATTAATATGATGATAATATCTTAACCATATCCATAATCAATAATGGCCTTTCAAATATTTTTTTATTTCAATTAACAAACTATGTCATCCAAAATATAATTATTATCTTAAGATTATTGTGTACTAAGTCACAAGTGGTCCTTAATACATTTATAAAACTGAGTAAAATAAACATGTTTTTCCTTCTATATGGTTTTAATGACTAAAACCTAATGTTTATTTTATTTCTATCTGGTGTAGGTAGAATTAAATCTATGGGAATTGAGGTTTAGATTTTTCCACATTTTTTAGTGAATTGGCACTAGCATATTGAGGATCTCCAAGTAAAAATTTAATGTTGGTCCAACACATCACCCATGGGATTAATATAAGTTTCTCAAATACATATGTGTTGGTTTTCTTAATTTTTCTAGTCATTTATGCAAGTTATTGGTGGAAGTGAAGCTGTTGGTCTAATATAGATACTTATAGTTCATAAAATTATAGATAAATCAAATAATTATTATATAAAATAACAAGGGAACACCAAAATATACTTATGCATCTCTATAATAGAGTTTTTAACTATTATATATATGTTCTCTTAATCAAACAAAACACAAAAATATACCTACTTGGTATAAAATAATAAAGGAACACCACAATATACTTATACATCTCTATAATAGAGTTTAAAATTGTTATAAACATATTCTCTTAATCAAAGAGAAACAAGAATACACAAATTACCTCTTAATAATTTATATACTTTGCATTATCTTCAACAAGCTTTCTCAAAACCTTGATAAAATAAATCTCAAAATTGATCCCAAAATTTATTGTCCTTCCTCAATCAACCTTGATTTTCAAATTCTTAAATTTCAAATTTTAACATGCCAATTTTCTTCATTTTGTTCTTGATAATTGTTATTTACATTCTCTTCAAAATTTGTTGGACTCAGATATAGTATTGTACAACTGTAGTGTGTTTGAAGAATTATTAGTCAATCATCATCTTTCAGATGTTGACTGGTAAATTTTTAGAGCTCTATCAAATATAAAATTGAGGACATTGTATAACTTTGTATAGAGCCTTAACCAATCTCCATTTTTTGTTAACCTTGTTTCTTAACTTTGAATTTAAAAATGACAATGCACTAAAAATTATCTCATCTTCTATTGAGCCCAAAATCATTGTTTGGCATAAATAAGCAGGATTAAAATATTTTGAGATACCATCACATAGTATTTTACTCAAACTTAAGGTAGTCCATACTCTAGTTATAGAGCCATATTTGAAAGCATGGTCTAAAACTTGTTGTGGTAAATCGAATAGATCACTCCCTTAGCTTTGGAAAATCTAAAATGCCTTCAGTTTGTTCACCATTCAATTCTACACTCTCATAGAAGTGTTGGGTTAAGGTTTTGATTTTTCTCTAAAAATTTGATGAGCTATCATTTTCTAATATTGAAGGTACATCACAGCCATAGATTCTAGTAATTCATCTCAAGGAAAATTATATCTAATCTCTGAAGAGAAAATTTTTGTAATTTCCTTCAAGGTGTAACTTATAGATGATACAACCTCAAGGATGATCCCTTGTAATAAGAACTTATTTGAGTCTACTAGATTTACCAACTATATCAAAAGTGGGAGTTATGGCTTGTACTCAATTTATATGAAGTACTACACATGATATTACCATATGTACTATATAAAAAGAGTCCTAGAGCCTCATGATCATACTATATTTTGTTTTTAAATATTTAAGGTAATAATTATATTATGGTTGGCATGATTTGTTAATTAAAATAAAAAATATTTAAAATGCCAATATGGATGTGGTTAAGACATTTTGGCAAACTTTGTTATATAGTTTATAATTTTAAAACTATAAAAATGTTTTGAATATTATTTTTTTAGTTATGTCATCCTCTCTTTTCATAGTTGTCTTTCCCTATGGCCCCATAGTTGGTTTATGCACTATACTCTAATTTTTTGTCACTATTTTTGCTATAATTAGTTTATTATATTATTTGGCTGGTCTTTGCCACATACTTATTTTTTTTAAATAAAAAATTGATTTCCTCTGAGAAATAATGGCATGCATGATACTTCTTTTAAACAATGCACAAAGAATAAATTGAATAAAAGCAATAGAGCCTCATGATCATACTGTATTTTATTTTTAAATATTTAAGATAATAATTATATTCTTATTGGCATGGTTTATTAATTGAAATAAAAATACATTTGAAAGGCCATTATTGCTTGTTGATATGGTTATGACATTTTGGCAAACCTTATCATTATTGATTATGGATATGGTTAAGACATTTTAAATATAGTGTTTTGAAAAAATATGTTTAAATAAATGTGTATCAAGGATCTTATCATTATATTTATTCATTTATTCATTATATTTTTTATATACTTAGTTTATTATATTACTAGTTGGTCTTTACCACATAATTATTTTTAAAAAATAAGAAATTGATTTCCTTTAATAAATAATGACATACAAGATACTTCTTTTAAATAATGCACAAAGAAAAAACTAAATAAATGCAACATAGCCTCATGATCATATTGTATTTTTTCAAATATTTAAGGTAATAATTATATTATGGTTTGCATGGTTTGTTAATTGAAATACATAAATATTTGAAAAGCCAATATGGATGTGGTTAAGACATTTTCATATTTTATAATTTTATAACTATGAAAATGTTTGATTATTTTTTTTAGTTATATCATCCTCACTTTTCATAGTTGTCTTTCCCTATGGCCCCATATTTGTTTTATACTCTATACTTTGATTTTTTTTGTCACAATTTTTGCTACACTCAATTTATTATATTATTTAATTGGTCTTTTGAGAGACTTAAATAGGTTTGTACTCAATTTATACTTAATCATATGGCCATCAAATTTAGCACTTAAAATGGACAAATTTAATCTTTAAAAAGAATGATAAATTTAATTATTAAAAAGAAGGAACTGTAAATAAGATCTCGGCTTTAAAATTTTCATCCTCTAACCTCTTTATCCATTGGTTTTTTCACCATTATTTCTTGATTTGAATATGATGATTTATTCTCTAGCTATTTATAAGATTTTTTAAATAGATAATAGGAATCACCAGTCAATTTATAATGGCATGGAAATTTTGCCAAAGATTCACCAATGAAATTATACCTAAAATCTAGGATTCATAAGGATTTTATAGTAAGATTTTATGGGTCTCTTATTACAATTAGCCTTAGTGGTGGACCATTTCCAAGCTACTTTGGCATGTCCTATTGAGATGCTAATGCTTATTCCACCAAGTTAGCTTCTTGATCAAGCTTTAGTAGAGTGATAGTTGGTTATTGAAAGATCACCTCTCCCTAAGTCAGTAGCTTGTCATGAGCCTTGAGATGGGACTCCAATGAGACCTTTACCTCATTGACTTTAATAATTCTCATGGTTGATTTTTTGGTAATTTATATGATGCCTCGATCTTCATCTTTGTTAGGATTTTACACCTTCTTCATTGCCACCTTGAAGTGCTCCAAGTGGAACTTAAATTTGTCAAGGCTGAGTAAGGTGCCATCTAAGTGGAAGAGGACTTTGATGTTGACCTCCTTTATGTATAAAAGTATTTAATCATTACATTTTTCTAAGGGCTTGATGGTGTCTTATGTATCCCTAATCTAATATTTTTAGTCCAGTCCTCATTCTCCTTTTTGATGTTTGATATAGGTTCAATTCCATGAGAGGAATGAACTTAAGATCTAGGAACATCCCTTTGTTAATGATATTTGTGATCAAGGAATCCAAGAAGGATGGTTATATCATATGTTAGATTCATAATGAAAATCAAATCAAAATGAAAACAAACACACTAACATGCATAACACTATCTTGCTTAGATCAAAGGGAGGAGCATGGTGAAGAAACATAAATGAATAAAACACAAATAAAAATGGAAAGAACTCACATAATTCCTTACCAATTATTTTAATGCTCCAAGAGGTTTCTTCATTTGGATTGATCAGATTATTCTTAAGAAGTCTTAATAAATGGAACTTAGCTATCTCTATCACCTCTTAAAACCATGGTTGGCTTGGCTTTGGCTTTAAAATGGCTTGGATTGGCTCAATTTTGTAATTATAGCACTATGTATTTGCTTTATGCCCTAAATCCTACATTTTAAATTTACTATGTCCAAGCTCTCTAAATGAAAAGGAAAATGATTGTATTTATAGTTTTAACAAAGGGGTTTGGAATGGATTCAACCCTTACCTTGGTTGGCTAATTAACCCCAATAGAGTTAAAAGGTGTCCAAACCTCATGATTAGCATGGAATAGGTGTGTTTGAGATATTTTGGATTTTGGACAACTCACAAAAGGTAATGATTACTTCCTAAGATATTCTCTAATTTTTGAATTTCCTTTTTGATAATTCATTTAATGGTTCAAGGATGAATTCAATTAGGCATTTGATTAGGATTTGTATGTTAATTAATTTTATTTAGGCTTTTGAACATTTTTCAATATTTTAATTAATTGATGGGTGAATTTGCTCTATTTAATTGATTTTTAGGCCAAATTGATTTATTTTCATGTTATGAAGTCAAAATCAAGATATTTAGAAATTCTTAGACTAGATTTTTAATGTTTGGTAAGAGTTGATCTAAATTTAGGTATGAAGCCATTGGTGGCCAATTTTAGGTGTCTATAATTTGCCCTTATTTGGGAAAGCATTTGTAAGTTGTAAGCATAGTAACATCTTCTCAAGAAATAAAAATGTTCTATGAGCTTTTGACTTCAATGGCAATAGATGAACTATAGGGTGTCCCCTCGAGGGAGTGGTTGGTAAAGAGGTTGGAAAATAGTCCCTTTAAAGAAGGAAACAAGTGGACCAAATAGATGGAAACATAATGATTTATCTAAAGGAAGTTAGAATCACTAAGAATATAAGTGGGATGGTATACAATGATTTTCCTATAGGTGGTTATAATCATTGTACCCTGATAGTGGCTAACATGGTATGAAGATGCATGTGGGATGGTATGCAATGATTTTTCCATAGGTAGTTACAATCATTAGTATCTTGATAGTGGTAAACAAGCACCTGTTGGGAAAAATAAAGTGAATGATTTTCCCAAAGGTGGTTATAATCATTAACTCTCAAAATGGTGATAACACAATGATTTCCCAAAGGTGGTTAGAATCATTGATAATGAAAGTGGGATGATGTGTAATGATTTTCCCAAAGGAAATTATAATCATTGGACCCTAATAGTGGAAAACATGCCCCAAGTGGGTAGAATATAGTGAATGATTTACCCAAAGGTGGTTATAATCATGAACTCTTAAATTGGTGTAAATGTAATGATTTTCCCAAAGGTGGCTATAATTACTAGAAATTCAAGTGGCATGGTGTAAAATAATTTGCCCAAAGGTAGTTATAATAATTAGACCTCGATAATGGAAAATAATATATGGACTGCTGATGGTAGATTGATATAGAAGATAAAGATGAATTGGGACAACCTGCTAGTAATGAGATGTTCATCTAAACTAACAAAGGTTGAAATTCTTTAATTTTTTTAATACTCTATTTGGGATATGATTTGGATTAGATCAGGATGGTTGTTAGTTTTGGTGCCAATGAGTATCACTATTGTAGTGTCGGTGAGACTTCTCAAAGCTCATTTATATTGTATCACATGATGGTAGGCATTATGATAAAACACCATGAGGACATGGACAAAATATGAATAAATACTAACTCCCACAATCCAATACTCAATGGAAAATAATACACCAATGATAAAAACCATGATGACAATATTAGTGTATGAATATGGATGGATTCAAAAATAGTGTACAAAGATTCACCCAATGAATACACATAGACTAAATTAAGGAAATAATACTAAAATTAAATAGGTACACAAAAAAAAAAGAGAAACAAATAAACAAACAAACAATCAATCAATCATAATATTAGTATAAACAACATGACACAAACAAGATGATGCACATTGCCCTTAGAAGATAAGAGACACAAAATAAAAAAACAAGATGGGGGAATAGAAGAAAAGGAAGGGGTGACTAATTTGTCTCCATATGCACTAGGAAAGTTGACGTTTCTTACATAGTTCCATGGATGATATATTAACAAACACTTTAGGCTAAATGTAGTTTTTCCAAAAAATGGGATAGAATAAAATGATGATAGAGAAAATAAACATGATGGATGTGATAGTAGAGTAGGAATGGTCATGAAAAATGGCTATTGCATGGGACAAAAGGCCAAAAAGGATGGAAAAAGTAAGTGACGAGTGATTTATTCTCACTTAGTAAGGGTTCCTAGAATCCTTAAGGCAAAGAAGTGGTTAATGTTTTTGGTAGTTAAAAATGGTTTTACAAATGTTTTTAAAATTTTGGAGCATCTCAACTTGATTGAGAATGATGAGATACTAAATGGACCAAGCTCATAAAATGGTGAGAGTGTGGAAAACTTAAATGGATACTCATAAAATGGCAAGAACATGATGAAAAGGAAGACTGAGATGACCTCAATGTGAATTGAGAATGACCCACATAGTCCCAAAATGTCCTCGAGTCATAGTAGTTCCACCTTTCAATAGAAGAATCTAACTAGTGTAGTAGCCAATGCAAAAAAAATAGGCAAACTTGGCATAGTAGAATAGTACAACATAGGAATGGAAAGTTGGTATGTCAAGGCACAATAAACAAGTGTTTCCCCTAGTTTTCCCATAGGCAGTTATAACTAAGATACAACAAATCATATCCATGATATTAATTTGCCCATAGGTAGTTATAATTAGTATTCAAACTGGTGAGACATTGATTTTCCTATGTAGATAGTTATAATTAGTTTCACAAAAATAAACATGATATAGATGAACTAACTACTGGAATTGATCTGATTCATAATGCTAAAATCTAAACCAATGGATGAACCAAATTCAAATGTGGTGGGTAGGTAGGATTAAAAACATGTTAGGTTGATAGATTGGATAAGTAATAGGAAAATTGATTGGATGATATAATGATAAGATTATAGGAAAGTAGAATGTTATGATATAAATAAGAATATTAATAATATGTTACAACTTAAAATGGTCCTCATAGATAATACACCAAGTCACTCAAGTTTACTACCACTTGAGGTATATAATGTTCATAGGCTCATCAAGTTTGTCCCTGTCTAGTGTGGCAAGCCTATATGCTCCTACATCATAGTCTATAATAATGATGAAATGACCTACCCAGTTAGGTTTGAACTTACCTTTATACTTCTTCTAAGTCATGGTATTATTTTGGTTCTCTTTAAGAAATAAGATCACCAAGCTCAAATTATCTATGTTTCATGTGGTGATTATAGTGGCCATAGAGTTAGTTCTGATATGCCTACAGATTGTTAACTACATCCATGTGTTTATCATCAAATAACTCTATCTATTGCAAGCAAGCTACTTTATAGTCTTAATTATCCAAGACATCTTTCAAAGAGATGCATAATGAAGGTAACTCGACCTCAATGGGAAGAATGGCTTCATTACCATAAACAAGTGAGTATGAAATGGCTCTCATGGGAATGCATTTATTGGTATAGTATGCCCAAAGGGAATAGAATATTTGAAGGTTCCACTCATAACTAACATCATTGAAAATATTTTTAAGGATGTTGATAATGGTTTTGTTTGATTCTTTGGCCTAGACATTACCTTGAGGGTAACATACCATGGAGAAATATTGTTTGATATTGTACTCAACACATCTTTTCAACATCCTTATTCTTTAATGATCCTCCATTATCAGATATAATGTTGGAATGAAACCAAAATAGAAAAAGAGATGGTTGAAGATAAATTTATAAATTTTATTTCTAGTCATGTGAGGGGTATAACTTCAACCCACTTAGTAAAATATTTTATGGTAGTAAGGATATGTTTATGATCATATGATGAGGTGGGTTTATCTTCCCAATGAGATCAAGGCCCCATGTATAAAATGGCTATGGTGTCAACATTGGTTTTAAAGTCTTGGCTGGGACATGAATCAAATTAGCATGCCATTGACATTTATCACATCTCTTGACATATGCAGCTGCATTTGCAACATCAGTGGCTAATAATAATTAGTATGTAAGCAATTTTTAGATAGGACAACCCACTAGTGTGGGATCCACATACTCCTTCATTAACTTCTCATAATACTAGTATAGATTATATCAAAGATAAACAAAAAATCAAAGTTCTATCAAAACTATGGTAGTATAGGGTTGGTCCAAGTAAGGTATAATATTGCATTTTGTTGATGAAGGCTTTGGATTATTTTCAAGGTAAGTCTAGTGGTAAAACATGGTCATATAAATAGGCATATAGGTCTAAATACCAAGTAAATATGGGACCAATAATATCATAGATCATTGTGATAGTTGAAGGTTCATGAGATGGCATTATTAGATTTTCAACAAAAAACTAGTATTCCTTGGTTATGTCTACATGTCAAATCAAAGATCTAATGGTATCTATGGCATCTATTATTTTGTTATTATTTCTTGGTATATGTTTAAACTAGATATTGGCAATCTACTTTTTTAGAGTGTCAACCATGGACTTGTAGGGAACTAACTTATCATCTTTGGTCTGAAAATTGTCTATAACCTAGTTGATGATTAATTGAGAATCACCATAAACCTTTACATGATGTATGTTCCATTATACTACCTATTGAATCCATGTGATGAGTGCTTCATATTTGACCATGATGTTGGTATAAATAAAGTTGATTCTAAATGATTTAGGGATTAACTCCCCCTATGGAATAATAAATAAAAGGCCTACTCCTGATCCATGTGCTATGAATGATCCATCAAAATACAAATTTCAGTACTACTCTTTGAGAGGTGTGTCATTGATGGTCATAATAGATTCATTAGTAAATTGGAATGTGAGTGGCTCTATGTCTACAAGGGGTGCTTCAGTAAGAAAATCTACAAGAGCTTACCCCTTGATGGATTGTTGGTTCACATATTCTATCTTAAACTCACTGAGAAGCATGATCCATTTGGCCATATATCCTTGTAGCATTATTTTGGATAGTAGATACTTGAGCAGATATACTTTTTGAAATGGCCATGGTCTTATTGTTCAACATGTAATGTCATAAATTTTGATACATGAAGACCATAGCTAAACATGGTTTTTTGATGGGTGTATAATAATGCTCATATGTGACCAGTGTATGACTTAGATAGTACACTACATGGTATTTTCCATTATCATGTTGAGTTATAAGAGGCCATAGGGCATTATTGGTAGTTGATAGATATAAAAAGAATGGTTTTCCTAGTATAAGAGGTAATAAAATAGGTGGATTTTCAAGAAAGTCCTTTATATTTTGAAATTATTTCTAATAATTATCATCCCAAAGAAATGTTACACCCTTATTTGGTAAGTGTGTAAATGGGTGGCACTTGTCAGCCAATTAAGATATGAAGCATCTAATGGATTAGATCTCTCCCTATAAACTATGTATTTGCTTCAAATTAATCGATGATGGCATCTTTCTTATGGATTTTACTTTGGTTGGGTCAACTTCAATGCCTTGGTGAGACATAATGAAGCCTAGAAATTTGTTGGAAGTAACTCTAAAAACATATTTCTTAGGGTTGATCCTAATATTGTATTCACATAGTCACTCAAATACCCTCCTCAATGTTTTTATATGATCAACCCTGGTCTTTGATTTGATTAGTATGTCATCAATGTAGTCTTCAAAAATTTCATGCATCATATCATGAAATATGATGATCATGGATCTTTGATAAGTGACCCATATGTTCTTAAGACCAAATGACATAACATGATAATAAAATGTTCCCCATAGTGGTGAACACTATCTTGTGTTAGTATTCTAGTGTGATTTTAATCTAATTGTAGCCTAAGAATCCATCTATTAATGAAAGCATCTCATAACCTATTTTGGAATCAATAATCATGTCAATTTTTGGTAGAGGAAATTTATCCTTGGGGTAGGCTTTGTTTATGTCCTTGAAATTAGTATAGATCTTGATTCCTTATGGATTTTTGTTGATAGGTAAAACATTCAAAATCCATTCAGAATAATCACTTGGCCTAATAAATATCACTTCCAAAATCTTTTCCAATTATTTATTAACTAATATAGCAATGTAAGGATGTATCTTGTGTAATTTTTATTTTATAGGTTTGGCATCAGGATGTACCATAATGTGGTGAACAACTAAGATGAGGTCCAAACCTAGCATGTCAAAGTAGACCCATACAAAGATATCCAAAAACTCCCTCAAAAGGGCTATAAGTACTTCACACTCCTCCTCAATAAGGGACGTGCCTAATTTAATCCATTTAGCTTCATATAGAGTCCCAATGTTTACTGATATTATGTCTTCCACTAGAAAGGTTGACCCATCTTCAAGAATAGTGAGCAAAGACTTGAATTTTCCTACAATGGTAGATTCCTTTTTAGGATTGTATATTCAATTTATCCTAGATATGATGAATCATAATCCCCTAAGGGGAGGGATGGCCATATAATAAAAATGGTTGGAAACTTCTGAATGATGTGATCAAAGGCTTTTTATTCTTCAAGACTGAACTTAGACCATAGGAAAGTTCATCATTGTTGTTATCCTAGATGATTTGATCAAAAGCTTGTACTTATTCAAGGATAAACTTAGATCCATAGACATGTTTGTCATTGGTGGTCTCCTAGTCTAAATTTGAAGAAGGTTGAACACCCCCATCTACTGACACCTGAAACAAGATTTCACCACTAGATTGACCTTTATCTTTACTTTTTCCCTGGTCCAAAAGTGCCTCAAAGAGGTTTTCATTTTGGGACCTCAATGGTTTATTTAATTTTTTTTGGATAAGGGTGTTCACTCTCTCTCCAAAATAGGCTTTAAGATCTAACTTCATTAAAAACCCTTTTTTATGGTCTCCCAATAGAACATTGCCCCTAAGGCCTAAAAAATCATAGAAAGCCTCATCATTTTGAAACTCATCAATTAGCACATTAGATTCTTGTTGGCCCCAGTCCATTAGTTGGGGATAATATAATGGTAGTGGATTATGATGAATGATTGGTTGAAGTGTAAAAATGGTGTTAATTTCAAATAGATTGGTTTGGTCTAAGTCATTAAATTAGCTATGATTGAAATTTTCTTCACTATCAACATCATCGACACTAGTTGTTAGCAATGGAACTTGAATAAAATATGTGGGGTGACCCCCAGGTGATTTAAATCCAAGTCCATAAATTCCTTTGTACTTATTCATAGAAATTGGATTGAGTGTTCCTTATTGATTTTGCTTGAGGCCTCCTCCTTCATAGTCTTGGTTCTTCATGATTCAATTAGGAATAAGATATTGTTCATTTTTGTAAAAATCAACCAACTTGTCATTATACAACCATGATTCATCACCTTCAATAAGATCCTATTCTTGGCTAGATGCTAGTATGAAATTGATAGGTCTTGAACTATGAAGTTTGGCTTTACCCTTTCTTTGCCATTTCATATGAAGTGGTTTATATTTAGGCAATCCAAAGGACTTTGGGTTCTATAGAAGATTTTGCCATGTGAAAGGTGTCATGAGTTAAGTACTCTCCTAGGTCATTAGCTGAGATAGTATAATGATTAGACATTTCAAGAGGTGGCATGTGGGAAAGTGAATCAAGAATATTAGGGTCAATGCAGTTGGCCTCTAGTAAATCAATAAGTATTGATTTTCCCTTGTCCTACTTAAAATTGGATTCATGCTAAAATGGTAATTATAGATATTAAACTCAACATCTAGCTATTTATAATGCTCATATGGATGTAAATATCTTGAAACACTAACCTCTATCCCTGAATGAGATAACTTGATACATTGGTGTAATGCCGATGAGACTGCATGAATCTCATGTAACCAAGGTCTACCCAAAAGCATATTCTATGACAAATCAATATCTAACACATGGCAATGTGTCATACATCAAGGGCCCAATGATAACTAACAAGCTAATGGTGCCTTATGATTCTCATTCTTCATTATCATAGGCTTTTATGGTTATTATTTCTATTTGGAGATATGTTGTGGTGTACCTGAGAAGCTTGATAAGCTTTAGAGACACTATGTTTAGGCCCAATCCATTATCTGTAAGGACACACTTCACTTTGTACCACTTTATGTAAACTTAAATATATAATGGATTAATATGCAGAGGTCCAAGGGATGACATATCACTTTAGTTGAAGGTTACTTGATGGCCTAAAACTAGGTGTCCAACTAAATCTTGAAATTTGTTAGGGAATATGTCATTAGGAACTATGGATTGACCAAAGAACTCTGTTAAGATGTTTTTATGGATTGTAGATGTACACAACAAATATAAAATGGAGATTTGTGTTGGACTATTTTTTAATTGTTACATAACATCAAATGTCCTTTTTTGGATAGTGGTAAATGGCTTGTTCATAGAATAGTTGGTTAGATGATAGATGAAGTGGTAGATGGTCGTGGGCTTGGTATGGTAATATTTGACCACTAATTTATGATTTTATAATCAAGATTAGATATAAGACCATTATTTGAAGGGGAACCAGATAAGATAAGTCTCAGTTACTGATGCACTTTTATGTGGTCATGGGCTAATGATGAGTTATCAGTATAAAGTCCTAACATGGGAATCCTTGCTTACTAGTTCACCTGTATACAGTATGAGGTCAAGGAATGTTTACTAGAATGGTTTGGTTGATTGGGTATGACTATAAATGGTATTGTCTTATTGGTACTTAGTCTTGGATTCATTGAAATGGTGGTAACATAAAATCCTATAATATGGCATACAAATGAGTTGTAGTCATGTGCAACTATATGGTAGGTATGTTGGTTGTTGCCATTGTTATGACCTTGAATTTGTCCATTGTTTTGATGTTGTTAATTCTATTGGTTCTATTAGTTCAACCTTGGTTATTGATATTATTATTGTTGATGTTACACTGGTCATTATTGTTTTTATTGGTTTTTATTGGGGAAAATGATTCTGATAAATTGAAAGGCTTTGATTAGATGTGGAAGTTCTATGATCCAATGTGATCTCTCTATTTTCCAACATATTCTTAATTACATGTCTAATTTTCACACAACACTAAAAATTATGGACATTAACCCTATGAAAATCATAGAATTGTTCTAGTCTAAACCAATCTATCATGTTAGCACCCTCATAAACTTGCTCTTTATGAATAGGCCATCTAATCAAGTTAGCTGCTATAAACTTGTGAAAGACTAATTTTATGGGCTCTCTAAGGTTAATAAAATCATGATGAGTAGGCACATTTCTCTTTGGAAGAGGAGGGTTTTACAAAGGCATAGGTATTTATTACATTTGTTGCATTTGTTACATCGGTTTAGATTGTTGTGTTTGATGTGCATGATGCAGCAGTTAAAGAGTTTGTTGGTTAGGATTAAGTTGGAAAGGTAGCATAAGCTGAGCAAATGGTATTTGCAACATTTAGATATGTTGTAACTCTATTACTCTATTATGTACAACATTCTTGTTGTAATTAAATTACTTGGGTCTATCATTGATATTGGCATATGTTGATTTTGATGCTTACAATTAGATTGGATGTTGATTTTGGCTATTATTCTAAGTTTGATTCTATCCATTATTCTAATTTTATAAGGTTAGTCTAATGATACCCTTGTTAATAAGGGCTTGTTTGATCACCAAACCTTTTTTTAATGATTTCCTTAAATGTATGTGCACACTGTAACTTTAGATAGTAAGATATCTTACTATGTATATTTTTCATAAACATAGTGGCTAGTTATTTGTCTAGTAGACTGTGGGTAAAATGGCTTCCAAGGGCTCTCCATCACTGTAAATAGCTTGTGAAGCTTTCACCTAGTTTCTATTTTGATTGTGTTAAGTCTAATAATTAAATCTCATGCTTAAGATTGTAAGAGACATGTTGCACAAACTTGTCCAAAAGATAATCAAAATAAAATACTAAATTCTTTGGTAATTTTAGGAACTATTCCAAGGCTTGTCCTACTAGACTTCTTGGAAACAACAACAATAGGTATAGGTCACTATAGGCCACTAGTTGGCATGTAACAACTAATTATATAAGATGGGCCTTGGGTTCACCTTTCCCCTTATATTTGTCAAACTTTGATTATTTTTACCCTAGAGGAAATTGTATCTACAAGTACTCCATGTTGAAAGGGTAAGAACACACATCATCCAACTTGAACTTTTTGACTTGTTTCCTAGCTTGGATGGTAGAAATTACATCCTTCATATATTATAGATATTTTTTGAGGAAAAGAATGGGAATATTGGCTTGAGGTTATGGTTAGGTGGTCACAAGTGGATTACTTTGACTAAGGTATGATGGATGCATTTATTGGGGAATGTTAGAATGGATAGGGAATGGACCAAGAATATGTATGCATGAATTAGGGTGTGATTATTGAAATTACATGTACGATGGTGTGATATTATGGTTGGGATTGGGTATGTAGGCCTGATGTTGGGAATATTGAGCTTGGGATGGTGATATATAACTATATTATGCCTATTGAGGTTGAATAGGGACATGTTACCAAATAGTCATACCTTTTTGATTGAGGGGTACTTGTGAAACAAGACCCTATCTCTGAACTTGTGTCACATTTTGTATGGAAGGTATTTGTTTCCTAGTAATTACTTTTAAAACATTGGAACCTTTTGTTTACAAAAATATATATTGGGAAGTGGATACATGTTGAAGATTTGGCACCTATCACTAACCAATATTTACACATTGTTGGTTATACATCATTTGGTTTTGGATCAGCATGTTATTCTATGACTAAAGATGTATGTTCATCACTACTTGATGAGGTAGAACATTAGTTACCCCTATTGAGGTGGTAATATGTTTTAACTCTTTTATATGGGTATATTATACTATAACTATTATTGTGGAATATTACTATTCATTTGTTGGGGTGGAGTAAGATTCATCACATTTTGTTATGGTGCAGCACTAGTTGTTGGTTGACTACTTAATCATTGATGTCAGGTGCTTGAAGAAGTAGTTGGTTGAGGATTAGGAGTAGTTGGTTGTGGTTGGGAAGTATAAACTCCTACCCCTTGATTTTTTGAACCACTAATTATGCTATCTAAAGACACAATTTGTTTTTGACTATGTGTTTGTGCATTAGCACAACATTAGTCTAAATTGGATGTTGTTTGCACATTATCCACTATGTTTTACTAATTGTTCTACATAGAAGTAAAAGTCATTTCCTTGATGGTTTGGGTATTGAACATGTTGTTGACTAAATTTTTTTTCATAAGTGGGTTTAAACATTAATTTCTTGACCTGTCAACTCTTTTTAAAGGGAGTGACTGAATAAGAGGTGCATTTGGCATGGTCATATTACTAAAATTATGGTCTAGGTTTTGATATGTTTGGTATGCTATCTACATTTAAATTAATTACTCCTCTATGAGGCCTCTTTGCATGATAATATAAACATACGTGGCTCTTCATATGACATTAGTAATATGGCATGAGGGTTGATAGAAGAGGCATGATCATTATTTTGATTGTAAGACATGTTATAAGGTCCTCTTAGTAGATTTGGAAAGTTATCACGTCTTACCTTTATGACTCTATTAGGATCATAAGCTAATGGTATGGTCACATAATAAGGTTGTTAAACATTTTATATAATTTTAGGTACACTATTCAAATATTAGACCATCTATTATTTGTCTTACTTTGTGTATGGAGGCATGCTAACCAAATAATTGGCCAAAGGATCTTGACTCTATTCTCCTGTTTGAGTCTTATATGGGAATCCATCTCCCAAATAAAATAATCTCCATAAGGGTCTTGAATAAAGTCCTTTTATGTGAAAACATTTCCATATCATAGATTATACATAGTTTCTCTACATGTGTAGTGAGCCATGGTCAAATATATGACAAATGTTTCATAATAATATGGGATTAGACTTCTACAAACTCTAAAAATATATGTCTAAAAAGACAAAGGGTTTAACTCTATCTATCTTGGTCAATGGTAGAGATGTATCTCCAAAAAATTTGATGCAAAGACTTAGTAAAAATAGTATAAAATCAAATTTCTAACATCATATGTCTTACACAAACAAGGTCAAGTAAAATGGATTAAAAACAAGATGCCAAACTCTAATGTCCAAAGATGTTTCAAATAGGTGTAAACTAGGAAAGGGGAAAGAGTTTCTAGGTCTTTTGTCCAAATATGGAGTCAAAATCTCAACTCAAATAGGTTGTGCTAGGACTTTTGGCCAAATGTGGCATCAAATATAGACTTGAAATAAAGGATGATGATTAATCTAATAAACTTAGAATAGTTTGGCAAAGATCAGGCACTTGATTCTAGACATAAACATGATTTGATTGGTATAAAACATAAAATAAAAGGCACTTTGAATATGGACTTATTATATCAAACAAAGGAACAAATAATAAAGTTTATAAATCTGAGTAATGGATTAACTTAAGTTACACAACCCAAAAGAGAAAGATCTATGTATCAGCCCCTACATGTTGAGGCCTAAATAAAAATTAATCAATGTTTATATCTAAACTTGTAAAATTTAATCAAAGACTCAACTAAGTTAAAATATGGATTAAATGACTAACAAACTAGGAAAATTTGAATAGCATGACTGCGTTAAACAAAGATCCAACAAGGCTCAAATGATTGGTTTAAATAATGATAATTTGGACACAAGACAAGACAAGTATTTTGAAATAATTTAGGTAGTGTAATGGCATTATCACTCCCAACAGATGTGAAAATGGTTTTTTTCAAAGACTTATAGGAAAAAAGACTTGAAATGATTTGGGTAACATAATTTTACCTATCTCAATCAAGTGTCATACTCAACTTTTTTGACACAAAAGTTTTCTAAGTTAAAACAAGGTGTCAAATGGATGGCATAACACCTCCTCAAATAATGGAATAATGTTGGATACAAGAATCATTCATGACATGGTTTAAATAATAAAGTTCTAGATCTTACACACTAATAAATACAAGAATAAATGACCAAAATACAATAAAGTATAATCATCCTAGATCCTATCAAGGTGCAATAAGTGGGGTTGACTAAAACATATAAGTCATGACCATCTAGATTGATCTCATGTGTGGCAAACACAAGATAAGCATGAAGTCAATTTATTTTCTATCAATAAACTTATCATTAAAGGGTCTATTTATTTACATGATGATACCATCCATAGAATTCTTAGTGGTATCCCCTGGTTGACTAGACTTGACTTAGGTCTTTATTACTAAAGGAGAGGTTAGTTGCTCAACCCCCTAGCTCTAGCAGTATGCATTCCCATCTTTGTATACCCCACTATGGATCATGGTTGAAACACTACTAGGATATGAAGCCTTTGGTCAGTGCTTCCCTAGAGAGCTTGTGAGAGCTAATGGCATCCTCTTCACAATCTAAATTGCATGAAAAATAAAGACTAATCGAAAGACTTTAGGGTTGTTTTTAGATCACCTAATACCATATAGATTCTGGGGAGAGCCTAGGAAAATATATTTTTTATGCCTTGGAATAGGCACTAAAGGCAAGGAATAGGCATTTTTTATCCCACAATTTCCCTATAGGGGATGGGGGGGGCATACATGCACTATCCTTTTCATGAAAACAAATAATCAACAAACAGTTTACAAGCAATTGTGAGTGGAGTTTGATTGTAAGCACCAAATTTAAATGTGATGATGTTTTTTACTTGGCCCCTTGGGTTAAGTGTGAAAGATTGAAATAATTGCACAAAACCAAATTAAGTAAAAATCATCTATGTTCATTTTAAATCCAAATTTTCAAGATTTATCCTAAATTTATTTTTAAACACCAACTTGAAAGGTTCATGATTTAAGAATTGATTTTAAGCACTAAAATTGAAGTGTTTCAAAGACTTAAACATCCTAGATTCATTTTCAACACCAATGTCCAAATGTGTAAGAATTAACATGTTCATTTTAGTGCTCAAATTGAAATGTGCAATATTTGATTAATTCCTTTTAAATTTCCAAAATAAAATGTTTGATTAGTCTAAACAAGCAAAATTGGTGTTCTCAATCACTTCCATGACCTAAAATTATTAAATAATAGCATTTTGATTTGAAGCACTTTTTTGGATGGGCAAATGATGTTTAAAATTTAGATCTCAAGTTTTATTGTTGGACACATAGTGACTATGGCTAGTCAAAAATGATTGTAACCGATTAAAGGCAATCATAGTGGTCAGTTCAAACATAACCAATGCCAGTCAAGAACAATCAATTCTATTTGATTAAGACCATCAATCACTTGTGAACTTGAAGGCAAAACCATAGCAGATTAAAATGTTAAGTTAGCTCAAAAATGATCAAAAGCTTTTCTAAACCTTCAAATAGATGATTAGTATGAGAGTTTAGATACTAATAAAGATAATAAAAAACCATTAAGAAGGCAAAAACATTCACAATGTAGTCTTGGTAAATCACATTCCACCCTACCTATTGACCAATGATGGTTACAGAGAACCAAACTTGATTGGGTAAAACTGACAATGGTCACACATAATCAATGTGAGTTAATCCTAACCGATGCTAGTTTTTATATAGATATGAGACAATTCAATAATTAAAAATGCATGAAAATGAAAGCTGGATCTACAAATTTTAAACAATTTAAGCATTCAAATGTCAATTTTTTACTTGCATCTTCATCTCTTTGCTACGTGGGATGCTTATTGTCCCACCGAGCATGTTATTTTTTATCAAGGAATCCAAGAAGGGTGGTAATATCATATGTTAGTTTCATTATGAAAATTAAATGAAAATGAAAATAAACACACTAACATGCATAACACTATCTTACCTAGATCAAATGGAAGAACATGGTGAAGAAAAATAAATGAATAAAGTACAACTAAAAATTGAAAGAACTCAAGTAATTCCTTACCAATTCCTTAAATGCTCCAAGAGGTTTCTTCATTTTGTTTTCTTATATTGTGCTAAAGAAGTCTTCATCAATGGAACTTGGCTATCTCCATCTCTTCTTGACACCATGGTTGGCTTGGCTCAATTTTGGCATTATAAAACTATGTATTTACTTCATGCCCTAAATCCTACAGTATAACTTCACTATATCCAAGCTCTCTAAATGAATAGGTAAATGCTTGTATTTATAGGTTTAGCAAAGGGGCTTGGAATGGGTTCAAACCTTACCTTGGTTGGCTAATTAACCCTAGTAGATTTAAAATGTGTCCAAACCTCATGATTAGCATGGAATAGGTGTGTTTGAGATATTTTGGATTTTGGATAACTCACAAAAGGTAATGATTACTTACTAGGATATTCTTTGATTTTCAAATTTATTTTTTCATAATTCATTTAATTTCTCAATGATGAATTCAATTAGGCATTTGATTAGTATTTGTATATTAATTAATTTTTTCTTAGGATTTTAAACATTTTATAAGATTTGATTTAATTTATGGGTGTATTTGCTCTATTTAATTAATTTTAGGCCAAATTTATTTATTTGCATGTTATGAATCCAAATTCAAGACGTTTAGAAATTCTTAGGCTAGATGTTCAATGGTTGGTAAAAATTTATATAAAGTTAGGTATGAAGCCATTAGTGGCTTATTTTAGGTGTCTATAATATCTACCATATTCTTGCATTTATTTTCCACCTTGATAATCCCCTCCAAATATTATTGTTTTCTTTGGAAGAACACATTGTTCTTAGATAGAGATCTAGTCACCTATCTAAGGGTTTAAAAATTAATCAAGTGGAGATTCAACCTTACTTACCAAAATTTTAGTAAAATGAGCTCCTCACTTGGTAATTTAAGGTCTTGACTTGGTCCCTAAGGTCCTCCATCAAATTTTATGTGATCTCGATGGTGGCCTTGATCATAAAGACTGGTTACTTTGTAATCTTCTCCTCCTTTGAGGTATTCCTCTTCCTTGTGAGTGAGGATACATCATGTTATGTACCCATCCTAAGTGAATTTCTATGTGAGAACCATTTTCATCATGCATGAGTCTTAATCAAATTTAAATTATATATCAAGGTCCCCTTGGTATACCATCTCTAGCCTTTGTTCACTTGAATATTAAATAGGGCCCATCCAACCTTGTCTCACCATTGTTCCCAAAGCAGTATTGGAAGCTGAGATAGTATGGGTGGTATTAGTTGAATTGGAAGGTGGAGGCATGTGTAGAGGAGGTAATAATAAGGGTTATTGATGGGATGGGATGGATGATGGATGTGGAGAAGGGATGAAAATGGATGAACTACCAAATGGGAAGCCTAAGGGAATAATTGAGACCTTACTTAGTCTTGGGTAATGAAGACTTGGGGGCTAATTATGCATGTTATATATGTATTTAACCTAAAATAAGAGATTGGTTTATTAAATCCAAGTCTTAAATATCCTAGTATAATATATAGAGGACCATTATTTTGATACAAGTGTAGCTAGAAGTTGTGGGGGTAGTCAAGGTACAATTAGTTTTAGCTACTTAGCAAGTTTTTGCTTGGATCTCACCTATGGTGATGATAAACTTCAAGGGCCTATCTTGAATGGAGCATATGGAGGTGTTATAGCCACTTTTAGACTTGTTGAATTGTTATAAGTTTAAATGGTAGAGGAAGATGGGATATTCATAGTCATAGATGTTGTCGAGGTAATTGTGGTGCTAGGAAGGACCAAAGGTTGTAGGGGTTATTGTTATTGTAAAAGAAACATTAATTAGGGTAATATTAGGGAAAGTGTTAATTTACAAGCCTATCCCAATATTAATTTATGGGTTTGATGAGGTTGATCTATCCAAATCAAGTTAAAATGGAGATCTTGTGTAGGCTAGGTGAGCCAATAATCTTAGAGCACCAAAGATTGCAAAAGCTAAAAAACTGAGGGGGACCTAATCACTTACCAAGGATGTTGTAGAAGGGTGAAAAATAAGGGTAGGATACACATGGGATAATAAATTATTAAAATCTAAAAAGGGTTACTTAGATTTACTATAATTAGGAGTAGAAACCTCAAGGGATGATACGGACTAGTCCTAGGGCGGGTTCACCTATGATTCTAAGTTGATTGAGATATGAAGTGCACAAGTAGCCTAGGGTTGGATTACCTAAGAGGTTATCATAAGTAAATTGGATGATAATTTTGATGGAGTAATAGAATAAGGGACACCCTATAATATTAACTATGAGATCCTCCTTGCATTTATTAGGTTTTTAATAACAAGTTATTGGGGAACCAATTGTGGAGGCATTATTCTTTTTTTAACATCAATTTAAGTTATGTTGGTACCTTCTAGCAATGTGTTGTTTTAATCTTGAAGATGAACTCCATATCATTGGTAGGGATGAGGTGGATTATGGTGTCAAGGTGGTTATCCTAATGGTATGTAGTGTTTATTTATGTCTCATACTTCTCCACATGTGCATGCACCATGCCCTAGGGATCCCATTGTCTATCATCATCCATGGGGAGGTTAAATGAGTCCCTATGAGGGCCACTACTTAGATTGTAGACAAATTTTTATATCCATGGTGCCCAATAATCATGATGAATAGTGGGTAAGACTTCTACCTTTTCTGAGATAGAGACCTACCATGCCATTATCTAGCTTTCAAGTGATCTTATACTCTACAAGGTGGCCTAAAGAGGATCCCTTTAGATTCCATCCACCCTAATCATCATGCGGTCATGATATTACCAATAATAATTGATGAGAATTATTTAGGCTCACATTTCCTAAGAAATCTTGGGTACCTTCTTCTCATTGATGTTGAAGTACACTTAGGGGTAAAAACTATCAAAAATGTCATATTTATGGTGCCTATAATGATGAATGTATATATTGGAAATAACCACATGAACCATAAACCTAGTTTTCACACATGTATGGAAAGTTTTGCTTCATAAATCTAGGGTGGAGTAACTAGTTTCGACCAAGTATGACATCATATATAAATTTTCCCCATCCCTCACCCTGTTAACCTATTATGTGATGTTTAAGGTGATCATGTCCCCAAGTGTAAGGACCTCCTCCATTTTCAGGATGATGGTAGACAAACCTAAATATTGTTTACATGTATAATTATAGTCCACATGTATAATTATTTGACCATCAACATGTCGTTTTTCACTCCCTCTCAAAAACTTTTCATTGTGTAGGAGTCAAGGTCCTCCTTATTCACCCAATGATCAGAGTCTTTAGATTAATCCTTTTGGACATCATAGATATCATGGGTGCTCAACCATCCTATGTTGACCTCTACATCATACATAATGTCAAATTTTGGGAGATTATAATATTTTTTGAAGGCATCCTTAGATATGTCTACAATCTTGAATCCCATGGTTTGAGAATGCACAGTGTCTATACTGCATCTAGATGTGCATAGTAAATTACCAAAAAAATAATTACATGGGAAGACTTTTGACTTGGTGGCATCTTTGTGAAATCTTTAATCTTTAATATATATGAGATCATTGTCTAATTCTACATCATCATCTTCTAGTTCATCATCATTGTTGGCTTCTGTATAGCTTCAATTATCTTTAATATTTTGTTATAATGCTTAAATCTTGTGACTCCCTACAGGAAGGTGGTATCCCAAAATTCTTTCTCTAGTTTATTATTTCAAATTGAGGCAACCATCTCTAAATTTTTTCCCTTTTACATGCAGGGATTTAGAAAAAATGTACTTTGGGCTCTAGATGGAATTAAAGGTAGTGGGATCTAAATAATTTGACTTCATAAAAGATGGATAACATTGAGCCCAATTTAGATGGGACTTTATAGGTTTTTGTGATATTATTTAAAATAATGGATATGGAGGCTTTTGTCATATGAATTAAACTCTAATTAAATATGATTGATCTTAATTTAATCATTTAGGTCTTAAAGATGATCCTTGAAAACATGCCTTAATTAGATTGGCTAGCTATCATGAGACATGTCCAAATCTCAAATCACAAACCACCCAAGTGATATAATAAGTGTAGAATGATTTGGTACAAATATCTTTGGCCCTCATAGCATCTAAGATGTGTCTACATCAAATACATGTCACTTTCACATTGTTGGGCTCAATGGGTACTATAATGAATTTTCATAGTAAGGTACCTCCTCAACTTGACAACTCTACTTATGTAGATTGCTCACCTTAGTGTTCTAAATACACATACAATGTATTACTTGATTGGGGGCTATCATTCCTTACCCTTATCTAACTCATTAGGTTAATTTGGGACCTATTAGTGTTCTCCCATTAGATTAGACCTCTGAAGTCTCTAACAACTTTGACACCTCTAGGTGTAAGGGTATACATGTCACTCTTCCATTAAATTGTGCCTTCTCAGGATATAACATATTTTACACCTTCGACTGTATGGGTATATATGGAATTTTCCCACTAGATCAGGCCTCCCAAAACTCTTACACCTATAGGTTTATGGGTACACATAGACTCTCCCATTAGATTGGGCCTCCCAAGGCTCTGATAGTTATGACACCTCTAGGTATATGGGTAAATGTGGCACTCTCCAATTATATCTAGCCTTTTAAGGATCTAACATGTATGGGTGTATAGTTACACATGGCACTCTCACTTTGGATTAGGCATCCTTAGTCTCTAATAGCTTTGACACCTCTCGTGTGTAGGTACATGGCACTCTCTCATTAGATAAAGCCTCATGGGGCTTTAACAACTCTAAAAAAATTATGTTTACAAGTACACATGGTGTTTTCCCATTATATTGGGCTTATTTCATCTCTAGCATGTCTAATGCCTCTAGTGTATAGATACCCGTGGTGCTTTCCCATTAGATCAGGCCTCCTAGTGATCTGATAGCTTTGACACCTTTGGGACCTATATAACATACAAAAGGACCAAGTTATTTCTAAAATAACCTTATAATTAAGGGATGTTTACCTATCATAAAAGAGGCTCTAAGATCAATCAGTTGGGTTCTAAGATTGAGGTTCTAGAAAATTCTTATTTTAAATATTTTTTGCAGTGAATCGTTAGTGCTTGAAAAATATAAGTATGCAAAACACTTCAAAATCATAATAGTACTAATCCTTTTAAAATAAATCGACATGTAAGATCTTAAATATAAAAAATGGTTTGTTATCATAATTGCATAAAAAATATGGGAACAAAAGTCTAATAGGCACATAAAATTTTGGACAAGGATGAGGATCAAACTAAGATTAATAGAGAGCCAAGGATTATCAAAATTAAGTATATAAAGGTCCCATTTTCCTCTAAAAAATTAGATATATTGTGTAAAAAAAATGGTTATTATGTATTGGAAATGATGTCCAACATTTAGAACCAAAACTATAGGCTTGCATTATGGAACAATTGGTAGGCCCCCAAAAACTTCTTTCAACAAAACAAGAGGACAATGAGTGCTTAAGTATACTTTATCACATAACAGATTGATCTCTAATTCCTTTAATAGGTCATCTTGTGTGAAGAATGATTCATTTCCTTTGGTATCCCTTCAAATTCTTAGTCATGCTTAGAGGTGGCTTAGGTGCCTATAACTATTGAAAGGTAATTTTTATTTTGCACATATTGGCTAAAGAAGGGAAGGCTTAGGCATTATTGTACTACTAGTTGAGCATATATATCCCTAATAGAGATACCTTTGGTTCTTCTCTAGAACTTTTTCCATTGTCAGCCAGGCTAGAAAACCTATGATGGAGGTTGCCTACATCACCACTTCATAGAAAGAGACTGAGATTTTTCTTGAGATTTCAAATTTCCTTTATTCATGATGTCTTATTTTATTTATAATCCATGAGGTTTGGGAACTAATGTAGCTAGGTTCTATGGTTGAATCAATGAATTCTAAGCACTAAGGGAATTGCTCATTTATTTAGTGAATCCATGATGACCTTTTGATGTTATTTAAGTGTAGTGATGACATCCTTCAAAAATAAAACTTCTCTCAATTTACATGCTTAGTTATGAATAAATGGCTTCTTTATTATTGAGAACTACAAAATGATTTGCCTTGTTTATCATATTTTTCAATAATGGGAGTTTTCATTAGGTTTATTACTTCTTGGATTGTGTCTTCAATGTTTTTCCATCCCTTAAGGGGACCAACCCATGAATGCAAGGACCAATGCTCAGGGCCAACCTTATCTTTCCAATGCCTATTTTTTCTATTTTCAATAACCAAAGTCATAATTTTGGGTTTAGGAGGTAAGTGGTATGAGGAAATCAACTAACTAAAAACACAAGAAGAATGAGGAAAAACCAAAAACAATAGTAAATTAAGGAGTAAATAATAAACACACAATTGAAAGCCAACTAATCTAAAAATACTCTACCCCTAAGCTACATTTATAGCATGAAACCACTCTTCTAGGGGGATTAATCTAAGATAATTATGGATGTTATAGCCAAAAAGTAATGCTTAAATAACTATTCATTCATAGGTAAAGATAGATTGTTTCTTTAGATGTCTTTTATCCTAAAATTATTCTACCCTAGCAAATCTACAATCTAATATGGCCAATCTAGAGTGGATCTAGCTTGGAGTGTTTCCCCTTCTTCTCATGATCTTTATTCCATAATAGGACTAGATTTGATATTCTAAAGGATTTCACTTTACCTTCTTATTAAACCACCTATTGATAGTATCTTGATGTCTTTTATTACTTTGTAAGGATTTTTATTGTGCAACTTCCATCTAAACAATATCAAACAATCTAGAATTTACTTCCCCATCATCCTCTGTGTATTCTTGTATGACTTTGTACATGCGTAATCTAGGGGTTATCAATATTATTAGCTATAGGAAATATACCAACATGAAAATTTAACTCTTGAGCACTCATTTATATCTAGTGTGATCATCTCAAAATTCATACTAGAGTAGTGAGTGTCGAACTCTAGGTTATTCTCAATAGATTTATTAATTTTATCTGTCATGTTTTTATTAGCCAATTCAACCAACCTGTTTCCCTATGGATATTATTTTCATGATAACTTTAAGGTGATTATATTATCATAGACCCATTGAGTGAGTTTATCTGATTGGAATTCTAAACCATTATCACAAACCAATGAGATTGGTATGCCAAACTATGTAGTTATGTTCTCTTCAAGAAACTTGATCAATTCCTTAATTGTGTTGTTTTTTCTGGCCACTACCTATGTCAATCATCTACAGTAATTGATTACCATGAGTATGAACTTCTATTCAATGGGTGAATTTGGGTTTATGAATCCCATGAATTTTATTCCCCATTAGGCAAAATAATACTCTTTTATTATAGGTTGGAGGGGCATTACTATATGAACTTCCTTCTTGGTGAAGGTTTGGCACTTGTGAAAGGTGTAGACATGAATGTGATAATCTCTGAAGATGGTAGGCCAATAATACCTATCTTAAAAAAATTATGGGTCATCATTGTCCCCATAGGATGACCACTACCCAACTTTTCATGCAAGTTGGTCATGACCTCTTTTACCTCTTCCTTTGATAGACACCTAAGGTATATGCCTTCCTAGTTATTTTAGTAGAGTACTTATTGATTCAATATATAATGTGTTGTCTTTATCCTCAAATATTATTTTGTGTTTTATTTGGTCCTATAGGAAATATTCCATATAGAATATAGTTGATAATTAAGTAATACCAATCTTGGCTAACCATTTAAGTGATTAGCTAAGTAAAACCTTAACCTCTCACCATTCTTGCAAGCTTGATCTCTAGTTCATAATCTTGTATCTTAGCCACCCACCAACCTTTTCACTCTCCCAATTTATTTTATCCCAAAATGAGCTTAATTTCTAGGTTAGGGAAAATGGAAAGCACCTTGTTCCTAAGGATATAATGGAAAAACTTCTTAACAACTTTGACCAAAGTGTAAGCATGTCTACCAAGGGTGGATTACTTCAATTCCAAATATTTAAATTTAATACTCGTGAAATTTATGGGGTGTTATTATTCAGTATTTTTTATGTCAGTACAAAAATTATGGTGTTTTTGAAGGTGAATAAATAGAGGTGGAAGTCCTTCACATAGTTTTGGATGGCCAATACTAACACCTGCATGATCGTATTTTTGATGTATTGAAAGGCTTATTTGTCTAGAGGAGTCCACTCCATTTTAGCTTTTTTTTTGTATCATATCATTTAGGGGCATAAAAATCTAAGTAAAACTAGATATAAACTTAAATACAAATTTAATTTTTCCAAAAAATGATTTTAATTTTATCTTGTTGTTAGGAAAAGGTATTTTATAAATTGCATTACCACATTTGGGATAAATAGAGATACCTTCCTTGGTGATAATGTAACCAAGTAGCTTACCTTATGTGATGCCAAAAACACTTTTTTGGGGTTAAGTGAGATATTATAACTTATGCACCTTTTAAATATCCTTTATAAGTGTTAAATTTGATCAGACCTACATTTTGAGAATATATTTACAACATCCATGTATATTATTATACACTTACAAATTAATCATTTGAATTAAAAATCCATGGTTCTCTATAAGGTGGTCCCAACATTGATGAAACCAAATGGCATCCTCTTATAAGTGAAGATACCCCATTTAGTAGTGAAGGCAGTCTTGACTCTATCTTTTGAGTTTACCAAGACCTAGTTATACTCTGAGAATATTTACAAGAAATACATCATTTGAGACCCAATCACCATCTGAATGACTTCATCCAAAGAGGTGAAAGGATAGTTGTCTTTATCTAAGACCCAATTTAGGTTCCTAACATCAACACATTATCTAATTTCCCCATTATTTTTGTGAATGGGTACTAAGTTGGCCACCCATGTGAAATGGTGGACTGGGAAAATAATCCTAGTTGAGATAAACTTGTGAACCTCTTTGTGATTTAGGGGCTATAAGATCAAGTTTACATGTCATTATCTCTATTTGAATGCAGTTTTCCCTTTCTTGAGTAGGATGGTATAAATTATCACACTAGGATCAAACACTTTGAGGTCTTTGTATGTCTAGATAATTATGGATTTATATTGCATGAGCAATCTCCTAAGCTATTCTATTTAATTAGGGTATAATCAGGACCAATATGGACATCTTTAGGTTGATCAACCAATCCTAGGTTGATATTGAATGATTTTGGGTCAACATAAGTTGATCTTTATAATCTATATATTGATTTATCTAGATCAAAAACTATCTCTAATTATATCATATCCTTCGAGATGCAATTTTCTCTTAAATTCATAATATTGTATATGTGACATTCCTCACCAAGGGGATTGTTTATATCCTTCTCATCTATGATCTGGGCACTAAAGACCCATTATATATTTAAAAATTCCATGATGTGATGATCATCATCAAAAACTTAAAAAAATTCAAAATTTTCTAGGATTAAAGACTAAGGTATAAAATCTAAAAAAATTATGTAGCCCTAATTCATCTAAAGGAGCTATATTTGCAGCCAAAGATACTAGCGAATCTACAACCTAATTTTCTTCTCTAAGAATGGGAATAATATTGAATGCATCAAATGCTTCTTTCAAGTCTCATGATCTATGTTTATATTTATTCAAATAACATAGCTTCCACTAAAATTTTCTCCTAACCAATCTAGCTACCAATTTAAAATACCCAAATGCTTTTAGGTCTTTGACTTTGTGTTTAAGATCTAGCTATAGACCTAACATCAAGGCTTCATATTTTTTAAGGTTATTTTTTAAGGGAACTATAACCTATAGGCAACCATATATTGTTTCCCTTATGGGTCAACTAATATAATTTTAGCTCCATATCTTTGTTTGGAATGGACCCCATCAAAGTACAGTGACCATAGGCCTGACAACTCAAGATTCTAGTCACATTACCTTTTGCTTGTTCTGTAGATAGGGTGTAAACGTCAATATCAAAAGATACTATGTTTATTTTCTAATTGACACCATTATATTTTAAAATCATACGTTTCATCCTAGGCTCTCTTTCAACATGAATTTCATTATCCATACCTCTCTATGGAAACCACATATGTGAGAAGTTTGTAGCCATATACCCATTCAGGGTTTTGGACCAATTCTTACTGAGCATCATCCCATAGGCTTCTTGAAACTCTACCATTGGAATGTCTATGAAATATTGGACTTTGGGTTTGGATTATAATTGAATGTGCACATTTAAGAGTTTTTTTTGATACCTTGACCTTATATTTGTCTACCTTGAATAATATTTTATCTAATTTAATAGGTGTTATTCATAACTATTAAAAAATTCTAGCATGTATGATATTTGACGAGGCACATGATTCAACTAGATAATTGTGCAAGTTCTTTCTAAAAAACTAAACTATGAGGAGGAATGGAGTGACCTAAACCTTATTCTTATGTATGATAAAATTGGTGTGCATAGTCTTAGGCTTGGATTGGGTTGGTTTGTCTATAAATAACTTTAAGAGGAGATCTCTCTACTCAATAATCTAGGAAATCTCATGTAACATGATATTAGCCTTGATCTTATTCATGTCTTTTACTATGTTATAGCCTATCTTTCTAGGAACATGCTACATATTTTTATAAGGCTTGGGGTTACTAGTTTTTGGAGGTGGAAGATCATTCCTTGGTCTATAAGTAGGAGGGGTTGCACCATTATTAAGGGGAGTGGATGTAGTAATAGGTTATCATTGTGTCCAACTCTTGAGGGCATAACTATTTTATCAATACTAATATAAATCATGTACCCATTGGTGTATTATTCTAGTTCATTATCCTCTTGGCTAGGGAAATCAAGGGTTGTTATTACCATATCAGTGCTTGGAGATCTTGAATAACTAAGAACATTAGTTTATTTAAGGTTATTTTAAGGGTTTTAGACTACCTCATATTCTTCCATCTCTCTTTGGAAGATGTCGAAAACACTACATACTTCATTGTAGTCAAGATCTTCATGTTGCACCATATTGTGCATATAACACTAGAGTGGTAGGGCCAAATCATAGATGTTGATCTCAATCAACTTATTAGGTGAGGGATTTGATTGGTTGTTAGAATGGTTATAAGGGAAATTATGAATTTTTAGTTGGAATTTTCATAGCTAGTGTTTCAACCTATCTTTAGTGGCCCAAAAAGTCATTGTTGATATTTTGTGTCATGTATTGTATAGCATCTAAATCATTTTTAATGGATTATTAGGGCATACTTTGGACATTGTTTACCACAAGATCAATGCTTGGATATGATTTTGAGGTGTTACTTTAACATTGATTGGACCAAGGAGACATAAATGATTATTAGAGGTAGTATGTCTCAATATGAGCTAGTTGTTCACTGGTATAAGCTATGGCATCAATATATTCTATTTGGTGCTAAAGATGAGGTTCAAGGTAGGTAAACTAGGTATATTTGGGATAGTTAATGATATTTATCCTTGAGGATTAAGCTACCTATCTAATTTTATGGCTTAAGAATATGATAGAGGTAAGTCCATGATGAGGGTATCCCTATATAGTAACATTACATTCCAAGGATATAGATCATTCTTATACATTTACATATCCATCTAGGCATCTAATCTATACAACATAGTGACCTTGCTATACATCTTATGAAACTTGGCATTGAATTCCCTAATGGGATCATTAACTTCTCTCTTAATGTTGGTAGACTACTAGTATGGTACATTGGGATCAATTATTATCTAAACTAAGCTAATAAGGTATTGCTAAATTCTTACCATTCTATGATAAAGCTCGTAAGTAGGTTCAAGAACCAATCATATGTAATTTCCATCAAATTGAAATGGAAGAGCCTACAAGCCACATATTTGTGCTTGATGTTAAGTAACCTATGGTGGTATTATATGACATTAAATTTTATTTGGTAATGCATCCTCCACTAGGTGTGACTTATGGGAGGTACCTCTTTGTGTTTATAAGTAGGCCATGAACATCTCTCATAACATTGATAGTTGACCCAACTGACCACACCATGGGTGAAACCATGGGTAAAGGTCTATTTGAAGTGGTTTAGGTGGATGAACTAGATGGGAAAATTGAGTGTTTTAAATTTGATAATCTAGATATAGTCATTCTATGAAACTATAGGGGTGAGATTAATAACTAACTAGGGCTAATTCTAGACCTAGTGATCCATGTATGAGACTCCAAGTTATTTTTAGGTTAGCTAGTAGACTAAGTATCTCATATAGAGTGGGAGGGCCCTCCTCCTAGTTATAGTTCTTATTTTACTTTCAATTAGCATCTCAAATGCATGTATCAAATGATGTGTAATGAGTGACCTTAGAGGAAACTCAAGGGAATTTTGTCCTCTCATTTTAGGATTGTTGATGAGACAATCAAAATCACAATTTGTAGGTATTGGATGTTTAACCCTAAATTGAGATGGGTTAAAATAGTATAGGGTTAAGAATATATATAAATGAATAATCACAAGGGTGATAAATAGATCTATAGCTTGCTAATTAATTTGTAAACTGAGATAAACAATATTATGAACTTAAATACTAATATATGCTAAAAATTGTAAGTACACCTAGTGATTAATATTGAGATAAATGGAAAATAAGATTAATTAGCTTGTAAAATATGTGAATTCATATCTGACATGAAATAAGATAAAAATATATTGGATTAGTGCCTTGGATTAGTCATCATATTCTATATATTTTCAACCTATAACCTTAAACACTTACATCAATCTTGGATTGTTGCATCAATGCTTTTGTATGACTTAGATGTAGGTGTCTAATATGAAATACCTAGTGGATATAGATGTGACCTCTTGGGATATTCTAAGTTTTATGTCATCTTCACTCTCATGTGATTAGATCTAGATCATAGGTTGTCTCTCCTTGTCAATTAGCAAAACCCTAGTTCTTCATCTTTATAGTGACTATGGGAAAAATGGATTAGTGTATTCACGGTATTGAGTTAACCCTAAATATGCCAATGTTAGTGGGTGTTGCCTATATATACATTACTCTGAAGAGTACCTCAGACTAATGTAGTTTCCCTAATGTGTTGGCTTATGTGTGTACAAGGTTACAATATGTGGAAAGTAAGTATAATAATGACCTAACTTGTAACTTGGAAAATAAGACTCATGGGATGATCCTTCAATACTTTAGACTTGTATATGTTTTGCCCCTATGAGTGATATGAAAATAGGAAAAAATAGGGAAGCTTTTCTCACTTGA